>CAIGQV010000919.1:13088797-13099242 GCA_903798115.1 Danio jaintianensis
AGCTTTGCTTTTTTGAATGTTTGGTGCCATCTTGTGTCTGAATAATGAGCAGGTTAGTGTATACTCCATTCAGCTGTTTTCACTTCTGTCAGCTTTGCGTTTAATTAAAGAGTATAACGGCACAGAACTATTGTCTGTGTCTAATTTTTATGTTTTGTGAGCTAGTAGCCATGTAATAAGCGGAATAAAGTACATCCAGGATGGTTGTTTTCACAGAATAAACCCGTCAGTTTTATACAACAGTGGTTTTATTCTGCGATAACAACCTCCTGGATGTACTTTATCCCTAACATTTTATACTTTCATTTGAAATATAAAATAGTATACTGTATGTAGGCTAATTACATCATAAAATCCACATGAATGTATGCTCATAGTGACTAAATACCACTAAAAAAACATTGTAAACATTAACATTGATTATCTGTAAAGCTGTTTAGAAATTATGTGTATTAGGACTAGATTTAATGTGCTGCTTTGACCAACCTTGGCCTTCCACATGAGCCAGAATTTGAAGATGTCCACATGTCTGCCACACTGGATGGCCTTGTCTCCAGTGTCATAGGTCACGTCGTACTGTTTGTCCGGCTGGAAGAGGTAACCTGCGCACATAGAGTTGCAGCCCTGGAGAATGCCCTGTAACAGAAGAGCAGACCTAATATTACAGTTGAAGTCAGAATTATTAGCCCCCCTGAATTATTACCCCCCTGTATATATATATATTTCCCAATTTCTGTTTAACAGAAAGAATATTTTTTCAACACATTTCTAAACATAATAGTTTTAATAACTAATTTCTAATAACTGATTTCTTTTATCTTCGCCATGATGACAGTACATAATATTTGACTAGATATTTTTCAAGATACTAGTATTCAGCTTAAAGTGACATTTAAAGGCTTAACTAGGTTAATTAGGCAAGTTAGGGTAATTAGGCAAATCATTGTGTAAGGATGGTTTGTTCTGTAGACAATCCAAAACAAATATTGCTTAAGGGGGCTAATAATATTGAGCTTAAATTGTTTGTTAAAAAAATAAAAACTGCTTTTATTCTAGCTGAAATAAAACAAATAAGACTTTCTCCAGAAGAAAAAATATTATAGGAAATACTGTGAAAAATTCCTTGCTCTGTTAAACATCATTTGGGAAATATTTGAAAAAGAAAATTATCAGGAGGGCGAATAATTTTGACTTCAATTGTATGTGTCATGTTCAGCTCCTATTCACCTGCCCAGAATTTTAAGCAGTTCCCCAAGTGTCTTTTAGTGAATTTCAGTTTTTAAATGGAAATATATAATTTACCCTAATTTACCCTCCATATTGGGGAATCTGTAGGAGCCTCCCAAATGACACACAGTGGGGAAAAGAATCCTCTGGCTTTTCTTTTTAATTAATGTTTACAATTAATTTTTATTAAAAAGCTCTTGATATGAACTAACTTGATATGACTAGTAGCAACAAATCTGTTTTATATTCTGTAACATTTTTAAACGTTCTATTCATTATTACTGAAAAAAATGTGTATGTGTGAAATATATACATCATAATATATACATTATAATGAATAAAGTTTCTATTGAAGGGTGTCACGGAGTGGGTAGCACGATCGCTGGGCTACTACCAAAAAGTGCAACATAAGATAATATATGTGTGTGTTTGTGTGTGTGTGTGAATTTGTATTTATATATTTGATCTTCTAACATTAACATTCCCTTTTCAGTCTTCGGCCTCATGATTCTTTAGAAATCGTTCAAATAAACTGACTGGCAAACATTTATATATATTTTTACTGTTACTTTTGATCCATTTCTTGCACTTCATGATGAATAAAATGACGAATTTCTTTGGAAATAACCCAAATCATACCAACTACAAACCTATATGGTAACCATACCGTCATTGACAATGTCAACTTGATTGACATTAATTATAATATAATAAACTGTATAAGTCATAAAAGTCTTGCAATAACCTCCAGTAATGCTTTTTCCAATGAGTATTTCAATGAGTGCCATATAAAGGGTTAACAACAGAATATATGGATGGATTTTGCAAACATTTGAAAAGCAAATACCAATATAATAACTCTTTTTCAGGTCTCACCTTCTCTCTGACCAAGATGGCTGAACATTGTAAAGGCACACCCATCATCTTATGAGGGTTCCACGTGACGGAGTTTGCCCTGAAACACACACAGACAAGTGGGTTTTCAGCTCTCATGTGATCTACAGTCGTTTTAGCAGCTCACAGGGTATGATTTTTCACATACAGACCTCTCAATGCCGCTCAACTTGTGACGGTGCTTTCTGGACATCAACAGTCCTCCGCCCCACGCACCCTGAACAAACACAGATAACACTGATTTAAGACTCATTCAATGGCTTATTCAATGATTTATTTATTATATTCACCAATGTAGTTAAAGATGCTGAAAGCACTACACAAACATTTTTCAAGTTGAAAATAATTTAATTCATTATTATTTGAAAAAGAGTAATATATGTATAGGGCGACACGGTGGCTCAGTGGTCAGCGCTGTCGCCTCACAGCAAGAAGGTCGCTGGTTCGAGCCCCGGCTGGGTCAGTTGGCATTTCTGTGTGGAGTTTGCATGTTCTCCCCATGTTGGCGTGGGTTTCCTTCGTGTGCTCCGGTTTCCTCCACAGTCCAAACACATGCGCTATAGGTGAATTGAATAAACTAAATTGGCCGTAGTGTATGAGTGTGACTGAGTGTGTATGGGTGTTTCCCAGTACTGGGTTGCAGCTGGAAGGGCATCCGCTGCATAAAGCATATGCTGGATAAGTTGGCGGTTCATTCCACTGTGGCGATCCCTGATGAATAAAGGGACTAAGCGGAAGGAAAATGAATGAATAAATAATATATGTATAAAATATATGGGATTTAATTCAGTGTTTTACTTGCCATTTTTGTAATTCATTCTGAAATGAATGAATGAATTAATTAATGAGTAAATAAATAAATTCTACCCCAGTTATTTTTTCTATATACTTCATTTTAATGTCACATAATTTTGATCTTTTAAAATAAAATTTAATAATCATATTTTTCACATTTGAACATGTTTAATCATTAAGCTAACAATCAGCACAAATCTGTTCATTATGAAAAAAATGCATTTATTGAGTTCAAAAGCAAATGTTTTTAAAATATGACTATAATGTAACAAAACATATTCAACTAGTTAAAATAGAAAGATGACAATAAACTTGGCTATTGTGTATTTAATACATAATCAGTATATTAGTACTATTAGCCGGCAGCTAGCTCTCTGCAGCTCTCACATGGTTGCCCACTGAAGCTAAGCAGGGCTGCGCCCGGTCAGTACCTGGATGGGAGACCACATGGGAAAGCTAGGTTACTGCCGGAAGTGGTGTTAGTGAGGCCAGCAGGGGGCGCTCAACCTGTGGTCTGTGTGGGTCCTAACGCCCCAGTACATTGATGGGGACTCTATACTGCTCAGTGAGCGCCGTCTTTCGGATGAGACGTTAAACCGAGGTCCTGACTCTCTGTGGTCATTAAAAATCCCAGAGAGTAGGGGTTTACCCCGGCATCCTGGCCAAATTTGCCCACTGGCCTCTGTCCATCATGGCCTCCTAACCATCCCCATATCATATCATCACTCTGTCTCCTCTCCACCAATTAGCTGGTGTGTGGTGTGCGGTCTGGCGCAATATGGCAATATGCCGTCGCGTCATCCAGGTGGATGCTGCACACTGGTGGTGGATGAGGAGATTCCCCCTAATATGTAAAAGTGCTTTGAGTGTATAGAAAAGCGCTTTATAAATGTAAGGAATTATTATTATTATTATTATTAGTACACACATCTATACTCTGTATGACTGACAAACATGCATTTAGTTTTATATGTATACATATATACATACATACTTGTTTAATTTCCCAAACAGAAATCTGATATATGACCATATATGAACATATATATGAAATTATAGCTGATATATTTCAGCATATATGCACATATTTGTAAATGGTTGAAAAATATTTATGTAAACTGACATTTTTTCCAATATTTTGAAATATCTCATTAATTCATTCATTCATTTTCTTTTCGGCTTAGTCCCTTTATTAATCTGGGGTCGCCACAGTGGAATGAACCGCCAACTTATCCAGCATATGTTTTACGCAGCGGATGCCCTTCCAGCTGCAACCCATCACTGGAAAACACCCATACACTCCCATTCACACACATACACTACGGACAATTTAGCTTACCCAATTCACCTATAGCGCATGTGTTTGGACTGTGGGGGAACCGGAGCACCCGGAGGAAACCCACGCCAACACGGGGAGAACATGCAAACTCCACACAAAAATGCCAACTGACCCAGCCGGGACTCGAACCAGCTACCTTCTTGCTGTGAGGCGATCGTGCTACCCACTGCGCCATTTTGAAATATGTTGCATATAAAAATTCAAACACGAACTTGTATGTTATATATGTACAGCTGAAGTTAAAATTATTCGCCCTCATGTGAATTTTTTTCTTTTTCAAATATTTCCCAAAGGATGTTTAACTGAGCAAGGAATTTTTCACAGTATTTCCTATAATATTTTTTCTTCTGGATAAAGTCTCATTTGTTTTATTTCGGCTAGAATAAAAGCAGTTAAACAATTTTTTAAAACCCTTTTAAGCTCAATATTATTCGCCCCCTTAAGCAAAATTTGTTTTCGATTATCTACAGAACAAACTACTGTTGTACAATGATATTGCATAATTACCCTAACTTGCCTAATTAACCTAATTAACCTAGTAAAGCTTTTAAATTGCACTTTAAGAAATAAATATTATGCACTGTCATCATGACAAAGATAAAAAATCAGTTATTAGAAATAAGTTATTAAAACTATTATGTTTAGAAATGTGTTGAAAAAAAAAACATCTTTCCGTTAAAAAAATATACAGGGGGGCTAATAATTCTGACTGTATGTAATTTGCATATATCGCCTTATATCAGATTTCTATATGGATTAGCCCAACAGTTTATGAGTGATTGATAATACTAGTCAAACTTACATCCACATGTAACCACAAGTTGTACTTCTCGCAGATGTCGGCGATGTCATTGATAGGATCGAACGCTCCATATACCGTAGTACCAGCCGTGGCGTTCACAAACAATGGCACATATCCCTAAAACAAAGATTTACAATCACATCACTGTTGATACTAACAGAAGAGGGCCACTTTATTAACAGAAAGACTTGGAATTAGTACTGAAGGTCATATTATCTCTCAGCTTGTCCTGCTTCAGTATCGATCCATTGAACTTTTCAGACGCGCAGGTTAAATACTCTCACTCACTTGTCTAATACCAAAGCAGTGCATTGTGGTCTAGATGTTTACATACCTTCTGTTTGGCATCAATAACTTTAGCCTCTAAGTCAGCAGGTATGACACGCCCCCTAAAACAAGACAGCAAATGAGATATAAGAGGGAAGGACTAAGAAAGAGTCATTTTTTGATGCATTTTAAATTGCATTTATTTAGTGAAAAATACTGTATAATTGTATTGTAATATTAGAAAGTATTATTACAATTTAAAATACCTGTTTTGCATTTAAAAATGTTAAATTTGATCATAAATTTTCTCATATTCAGCATCAGTATCACATGATTCTTCATTAATTTGCTCCTGAAGAAATATATCTTATTAATCATATTGTTGTGGAAACCATTATAGAGTTCCATAAGTTGGTAAGTGAAGTCAAAATATAAACATATAGAAATGAATCATTTTATTCAGCAAAGAACATATGCAATATCATTATACCTTGTCATTATTATTTCTATTTCACATAAATTATGTTCTTTAATTGTTCTGTTCATTAAATATTAACATTCATAAAAGAAATTATGAATGTGGGCAGGACTTTTGCAAATAATATATATAGATAATATCTTTAGCTTTAAAAAGGAGTAATTTATTATTTATTTATTTTAACGGAAAATACAGTACAATGGTACTCGGAAATATTGAATTTAAAATGTATTTTAATATATGGAAAATACAACTTTGAATCATAGGAATATGTTACATTCTAAAAGATATTATGAATATATATATATATATATATATATATATATATATATATACACATATATAAATATATATATTAAATATAATACAAAACACACTCTAAAAAATGCTGGGTTATTCCAACCTAATTTAGGGATAAAATATGGACAAATTAAATTAAATGTATACTGTAGGACCCAATTAAAAGAAAAGGTTTGGGTTTGTTCATATTTTACCCAATTTGGTTTAAAATAACCCAGCAGAGTATTAAAATGTAATTTATTTTCATTTTTAAAATGTATTTATTTTATTAAAATGTAATTTATCTTCAGCATCACATGATTCTTCAGAAATTAATGCTAAAGAAAATATTATGAATATATTTTTATTATTATTATATTAATATTATTATATTAATATTACGAATATTATTATTATTATTCATATCTTATTCATATTCTGCAACAGAGGTCCATACGTTTGCAGTAAGTACAGTCAAAATGCAAAAAGAGAAATTATTCTGCAAATAACATACAGTTGACATCAGAATTATTAACCCTATTGTGTACATTTTAATTCTTTAAATAAAAATTCCCCCAAGCGCTGTTGATGGAGAGAAAATTTTCCAACACATTTCTAAACATAATAGTTCGTTCTGTAGCCAATTGGGAAAAATCTTAAAGGGGCTAATAACATTGACCTTAAAATGTTTCTTAAAAATCTTTCATTCCAGCCAAAATAAAACTAATAAGACTTTCTCCAGAAGAAATAATATTATTATAGGAAATACTGGGAAAATGTCCTTGCTCCATTGAAAAATATTTTTTAAAAGAATAAATATTTTACAAGAGGGCTAATAATTTTTCCCTCAGCAGTAATATTATTATCCATTGTCATTATTTCTATTTCAAATAAACTACAGTATGTTTCTATCCATTCATAATTACTAAATAATAATAAACATGTCAGGTATACACTGTACGCCACAATACCTCTCATCTGTCTTCAGGAGAATGACGTTTTCTTTGCCAAATCCAAGAACAGCTCCTGCCTTCTTGATTGAGTAATGACTCTGCGAAAAAATAAATGGCTGGCCATCAATCAAACGGTCCGAAACAGATTCACTTACCGCATTAATAATGTTGTCCTCTAGAGGGAGACAGCCGCTAATGTACACCTATATGTATTCTATAGTCTTTGTGTGCACTTACATGTTCAGATGTGAACAGCACGAGCCGCGGAGCCGCAGACATGCCTTTGGTTTTGACTTCAGGGAAATATTTATACCGCGCAACCATCACACTGTACATGTTTGATATAGCACCACCTGTCAAAAGACGATTGCGTTTCAGCATCAACTGCTTTCCACAAATACATCCCACATGAAAAAATACTGGTGATGCTACAGTGTTTTTGAACCATTTAAAGTGTATTATACTGTATACTATAGTATTCCCATCTTCATAGTATGGTTACTATCAAATACTATTTCATGCGGTATGTGTTAAATGTGTAATTCATCAAACAATGTATATAATTTTGTATTGTTGCATTATTTGGATCATTCTACAAAACGTCCTCTTTTTTTTTGGTATGACAAAAATGTATTTTTCTTACATTTAAATCTGGACCACATTAATCAATTACCTTTTGACTTTATGAAAACGCATAAACGACAGCTTAATGATTTAAACATATATTACATTGTCACCACAAGTTATCAGACAAGTTGCAAGTTACATGCAGGTTTTATAACCAAGTTACAATCATGGTAAACTCACTAAATTAATCTCTTTATATTCTATTTTTTTTTAACAATTCCTTAACAATGAAGCCAAACTAAAAGCTTCATATATAATATTTTTTTAATATGTATTTGGCATTTTCTTGTTTTATGTCATTTACACCATAGATTTGATTGTTATGAATACTTTATTGTATTCTGATGGTTAAAAAAATGTGTTTATGACCTCAAAATAATGCACATTGCTTCTGTACATGGCTGTGGGGAAGAGCAGTTTTATGGTGCTTGAGGTTTTACCATTAAAAAACTATAATTGCCATAATGATGACTCAAAAGAGTGTTCAAATAACATATTATTTCATTTGAAAATATAACGAAATTTGGTCACACTTTACAATAAGGTTGTATTAGTTCATGTTAATGCATTTACTAACATGAACAAACAATGCACAATACATTTACTACAGTATTTAATCTTGAAAATACAGTTGTTCATTGTTAGTGAACTCACAGTGCATTAACTAATGTTATCAAGCATGAATTTGGATGTTAATAATGCATTAGTACATGCTGAACTACGATTAATAAATGCTGCACTAGTATTCTTCATCATTAGTTCATGTTAGTAAATACTTTAACTAATGAAACCTTATTGTAAAGTGTGACTGAATTTGTAAACCTGAAGTGTAATATTTCTAAGTCTAGGGACAGAAACTGAGATGTGTGTAGAATGACCCATTTAGTTTGCTGTGGATGATTTGTGATCAGTTTACCAGGTGAGAAGAGTGCGTCTCCATCTCCGTTTGGCCAGCCGATGATCTCCCTCATCTTCTTGAGCGTGAGCTGCTCCATCAGGACAAACACAGGTGCGATCTCATAAGTGAACCTGAACACAAACACACACACACAGAGAAAAATATAGATATGTTTGTAGGAAATGACCACTGAAATGTGTAACTATTCAATACTAACACAATACTAATACAATGTTAAAGGGATAGTTCACCCCAAAATTATGATTTATGAAATTATACCCCTTTATGAGGTTCTTTTTTACTGTTGAACTCAAAAGATGATACTTTGAAGAATGTTGGAAACCGGTAACCATTGAATTCTATAGGATGAAAAACAAACAGTATTGAAGTCAATGGTTACAGTGTGTTTTTGTGTGTGTGTGTGCTTGTGTATGTGTGTGTCTGGTTGTGTGTGTGCTTGTGTATGTTTGTGTGTGTGTTTGTGTGCGTGTGTGTGTGTGTGAGTTTGCATGTGTGTGCATGCATTTTTGTGTATGTTTGTGTGTTTTTGTGTGTGTGTTTGTAAATGTTTGTGTGTGTGTGCATCTATGTTTGTGTGTGTTTGTGAGTGTGTGCTTGTGTAGCTTCGTGTGTGTTTTTGTCTTTGTGTGTGTGTGTGTGTTTGTGTGTGTGTGAGTGAGTGAGTGTGTTTATGCGTGTGTACATGTATTTTTGTGTCTGTGTGCGTGTTTGTTTGTGTGTTTTTGTGTTTGTGTGCGTGTGTTTGTGTGTGTGAGTGAGTGTGCATGTTTGTTTCTGTGTGAGTGTGAGTATGTGTACATGTATTTTTGTGTCTGTGTGTGTTTTTGTCTTTGTGTGTGTGTTTGTGTATGTGCGAATGTATGTTTGGTGTGTGAGTGCTTGTGTATGTTTGTGTGTGCTTGAGTGCGTGTGTGTGCATGCATTTTTGTGTCTGTGTGTGTATGTTTGTGTGTGTTTTTTGTGTGTGTTTGGATGTGTGTGTGAGTTAGTGTGTGTGTGTGTGTGTGCTTGCGTGTGCATGTATTTTTGTGTTTGTGTGTGTATATTTGTGTTTTGTGTGTGTGTTTTTGTATATGTTTGTGTGTGTGTATGTATGTTTGTTTGTGTGTGCTTGTCTTTGTCTGTGTATGTGTGTTTGTGTCTGTGTTTATATATATTTGTGTGTGTTTTTGTCTTTGTATGTGTGTGTTTGTGTGAGTGTGTGCGTGTGTGTGCATGTTTTTGTGTGTGGGTGTGCGTCAATGGTTATTTTTCAAAATAAGTTATTGTGTGGGGGCGGCACGGTGGTTCAGTGGTTAGCACTGTCGCCTCACAACAAGAAGGTCGCTGGTTCGAGTCCTGGCTGGGTCAGTCGGCATTTCTGTGTGGAGTTTGCATGTTCTCCCCGTGTTGGCGTGGGTTTCCTCCGGGTGCTCCGGTTTCCCCCACAAGTCCAAAGACATGCGCTATAGGTGAATTGAATAAACTAAATTGGCTGTAGTGTATGACTGTGTGTGTGTGTGAATGTGAGTGTGTGTGGGTGTTTTCCAGTACTGGGTTGCAGCTGGAAGGGCATCCGCTGCGTAAAACATATGCTGGATAAGTTGGCGGTTTATTCCGCTGAAAGTTATTGTGTGTTCAAGAGAAGAAGGAAAATTAAAACAAGTTTGTGATAAGTCAAGGGTGAATAAATAAGAGAATTGTCTTACACTCATTAAGATAAGTAAGCTCATATTCTTCCTGCCTTATTTCACATTTACATTACTGTCAATGATGATTAACATTACAAACATGTAAACAATGTAGCATTAACCTAGCAAAAACATAAATAATATGTATATAATATAGTATAATATAATATATAATATAGTAAATAATATAGTATA
>CAIGQV010000919.1:13104840-13116975 GCA_903798115.1 Danio jaintianensis
AACTAAAATCTCCATTCATAGCTCAGAAAAGATTAACAGAATGTTTTATAGTATTAATTGTTTATTATAACTCTGATTTAGGCTTAAATTATCATGATGAACCAGACATTTAAGATTTTTGTTGGTCATATTTTGTCATTAATCCAAAAACCAATCGAATTGGGTATTTGCTGAGATAAATGTGATGCACAACAATTGATATCCTAAAGTCAAAACTGCATTCATGTACTTAATTAATGAATTGGCAATCGTTCATAAATCTTTGATCAGATCTGCTGTGAACTCTGATGTTGTATAAGCTTTCTTGAAGCCATCTGTATGCAGTAATAATTATGTTTATTTAAAAATGATAATAATAGCAGTATTCATGCAGAAAAACTACAATTACCCATGATGCTGTACTGACAATTCCACCAGTCTGAGAGTAGCAGCAAGCAAAGAATAACATTGTTTAGCTCCACCCACTCCCATGAAGCACTGCCAGTTATGTAATCTAGTCATTGTAATGTTCTAATGATGACTAAAAATGTTTATTATGTATATATTTTTAGATTGAAAATATAATTTTTCTCAACACATAGTTTTTAAACAATTAAGTTTAATTAATTTAAATAACTAATTTATTTTGCCATGATGACAGTATATAATATTTTACTATTTATTAAGCTAGATAGTAGAATTCAGATTAAAGTACAATTTAAAGGCTTAACTAATTTATTAATACATTAATTTGGCAAGTCATTGGACAACAGTGGTTTATTAGCTAATAATATAGACTTCAGCAGTTTTCATATTTTTAAAAATATTTTTTTTATTCCAGCCGAAGTAAAATAAAGAACAAGAAAAATTCCTATTAAATTTCCAGAAGAACAATACCATTGGAAATACTGTAAAAAAAAATATTCTTGCTCTGTTAAATTAGGAGATGTTTAGGAGATGTTTGAAAAAGAAAATAAATAAATAAAAAGAATTAATATATAATTATATAGGTTTTTAATATAATTGTATATAATAATTTAATATAATAATATAAAAACAAGGAAATATATAATAATAATATATAATATACATATATGAGTAATATCACATGAGTAGCAGTATGATATGGCTGTATATCGGCACTGGTGGGAGGCGTGCGTTGATGATATACAGCCTTATTGCACTGCTACGAGTGTGATATTGCGTTTATACAACAGTTCGACGGCATAATCATGTATATAAAAAAGAAAATCAAACGGAGAGTCTCAAAAACCCTTTTGTACGAGGAACTACTTTCTTCCGCCATTCATACACATCTACAGCTGACGTCAGAACAGCAGAAACCGTTGCTCATTCACCAACGTCACTTTAGAGCTAGTATTTGAATGATTCTCTAGCATAATGTCTACAGTGATGACAAAATAGGGGATTTTGCTCACATTTTAAGATTATAAGGCTGAACGGCATGAAATGCCATCAGTCTACAGAGATTTCCCAGTACTTCTCTGTTGCAATCGGGCTATCACAATAATTAACCCCGAAAAAGCCAAAGCAAAGTAAACACTACTAGATTACTATGGTATAAATACAGCACTACAACATACAAAAGAGAGAGATCGACTTAGAATGTCACTTACCTGTTTTATAATGATTTGTTCAGCTGTAGTTTGAAACGTACGCTGAAAAAATGCTGTTTTTGTGGCAGAATGTCAACCATCTTTGCTCTGGTCAGTATGGCAGGCTGGCCGCCAACGCACTGAATCTCCGAAATTATGAATATTTAAAATAGGCACTATCCTTATAAATAAACTGCATAGTTGCAATCTAAACAACTACATTCTCGCCTAAAAAGCCTCAAAAGTACATTATGTTGTCCAACAGTAGCAATATTTGTCAAACTGTAGTCCTCTGCTTGCCACTCGTGTGGGTGGAGTAATACACAAGAATGAAGAGGCTGTATGAGTGCTGATATTACTTTAATATCTCACGGCTATCAGCCAATCAGATTCGAGAACCAGACAGAACTGTTGTATAAATATATATATATATATATTTTTTTCCTGTTGTTTTTAATATAATTGTTTCAATATATGACTATATATGTGCCTATACATAATATATCCCTGTAGTTCATTCCCTCAATAAAGCATTAATTGACAGTCTTATTTTCATTCACTTTTTTGTTTTAAATCAGTTTCTAATGTTGTGATTCTCCTCAAAACCAATTGGTGACTTAAAACAGCCTGAAACTTTACTGTTTTCAGCCATTTAAAAAGGAACAAAAAAACCCTCATGTGTCAGCGCAATCTATACTAACATTTCTTTGCAAATCGCCTTTACACTCCGCATGAGCAACTCATCAGACAGAAATGTCCGATAGAACAGCTCGGGTTCAATTTGCTCTTGATATCGCGCAGTGCAACGGGCGAACGTGTAACTCTACAGGCTGATCAATATGCAATCTCACACACCCCGAGGCCAGCAGGCCGGTTACAGCATTCAGAGACATCAATCGATACAGGCCTGACAAAAAACAGCACCTCCGGCCCACAGCGCTCAAACAAACCCTTTACATAACCTCTGAGCAGCGGAAACACTTGCGTATACGTAACAAAGACAAACATGTTGTTGACAAGATGACCTCAGAGAGGGAGAAACTCACATGTTGGTGTTGGCAGTGGAGGTCAGCCATTCTCCAGCCAGACCAATGATGTCCAGACCGGAGGAAAGCTGGTTGAAGAATCTAGGATGACCTGACAAGAGGAATTACAGCATCTATAAGTGCAAATCTGTCAGATGATAAAGACTTGTCAGCATCAAACTGCCATTCAAATGTTTATAAATCAAGTCTTTTAAGATCTTTTAAGATGATTTTTGCTGCTTATTAAACTACTTATTTAAAATGAGCTGAAACAACACAATTGTTGAGATTATTTTTGGGACAAGTTAATTGTTTTATGTTCAATCCACTTAAATTTGTTAAACAATTATGTTAACTTAATCGATTTGTGTTGGGAGAACATGGATGAATTGTGTGGAACCCTGCATTTGTTTTTATAGAAAATACATGAGAAAAAAAAGAAAAAATAGCTGCTTTCTAATATATTGTAAAATATGATTTATTTCTGGGATGCTAAGCTGAAGTTTCAGGATTCTTCCTCCCATCTTCAGTTTCAGTTTAATTCTTTAGAAATCATTTTAATTTAATGCTCAATTTGATGCTCAAGGAACATTTCTGATTATTTTCAATATTATAAACATTATTCTGCTTAATAATTTATGTAAACTTTAATCATTTGATCAGGATTCTTCAGGATGTAACATTGTAATATTCAAAAATGATTCCTTGGATTTATTATTATTTTTTTTTTTAAGTTAAGTGGTTGAATTTAATTTGAATTCAATTTAATTAGTTTGTTTAAATTCAACACATGTAAATTGTTTTCAACAATTTTGCAGGTTTTTTTCAGTGTACAAAAATGTTTAATGAGCATCAAAAATGAACAGTATTTATCTAAAATTGTTTTTGTTTTTATGATCACCAAGGATGCATTATTTGATTGAAGATACAGTAAAAACGGTAATATTTTTAAATATTATTACAGATAAAAATAGCAGTTTTGTGTTTGAATATATTGTAAAATATGATTTATTTCTGTGATGCTAAGCTGAATTATCAGGATCCTTCCTCCCATCTTCAGTTTCAGGTAATTCTTTAGAAATCATTTTAATTTAATGCTCAATTTGATGCTCAAGAAACATTTCTGATTATTTTGAATATTATAAACAGTTATACTGCTTTAAATAGTTATAGCACTGTAAATAAATGTTTCTTGAGCATTAATCTGAAATAGAGTTTTCGTAACTTTATAAATGTGTTTACAACCACACGATTTTCATTTTTGTGTACTAAATTAGACAGCAACATATTCAATCAAGCGGTTCTTTGGTTATAATATTAAATATTTTCTGAACAATAAATGATATGTCAGACTCTTCTTATTAATTCATTTATATGACAGACCAAGGAATATCCAAAACCGCCTATTATAAAAAATAATCAAAATATATCTCACACGCACTGTGAAAAAATATGTTTTTCTCCAATGTTTTGTATTTTTTTTATGCTTTTAAATTGCATTATGGGACCTTGATCTCTCCTCCAACAACTTTTGATGTTGAAAAGTTTAAGAAAGTGAATTTTATTGGGATTTTTAATAGTTTGAAGTGATATATTGTCTGTATTGTTGTTGTAAATTACAGTCCAGTAACCTGTCAGTACTTTTGTTCTGTTATTACTCATTTCTATATCTATTATTTCTTATACAATATATTGTATTAAACTACTAAAATGTCAATAAAAGTCGCTTTGTCAAACTACAGAGTAGAAATTTCAACATCAAAAGCAGAGATAATGTCCCATATAATGCAATTTACAACCATAAATAAACAGAAAACTCATATATTATTATATATTATAATAATATATGAAGAAAACATATGTTAATAAATTAATATTTGTACAGTATGGATAAATATGGAGAATCTGTTTAAATCTGCTCATTGAATAATCTCAAATATCTGCACTGAGAATGACATTCATCCTAAAGTTAATGCTCATTTGTTGACAGATGGACACAGTGTGGTGTAATTTCTCCATTGGCCTGTACCTGTCCTGACCCCATATTTGAGCGTGTCTCTGCAGTCCACCAGGATCTGCTCCAGGGACTCGGGCTGGTCAGAAAGCTCCAGGTTGAAGCCCTCCATTCCCTCCAGCAGTTGGTGAGGATGATGGAAGTCCAGCACTTTGGTGGATCTGTCGAAGGTCTTGCGCACGTAATTGGTGAGGATCTCAACCACCTCAAGAAGAAACTGGATTGTGGGCTCCTCGCCATTTTTAGCGGGCAGTAGATCTGGAATGAAACAAGGTCAGAGGTCTTTTACAGCATATTACACCATAAATGTGCACACTTTTCAGAGTTTGACTAATCTTTTTCAAATTGAGATGTCAGAAGTAGGCTCCTGTGGTGGCAAAAATCAACCTTTGAAATCAATTTGTGATCACAAAAACTGTGAGAGTTGATCTGAATCATCTGAAAACTAAATCAGGGTTTCTGCAGGTTTCATCAAGTCAAATTTAAGACTTTTTAATACCCTTTTAAGACTATTATAGATTAAATTTAAGACTTATACATGGCTAAACACTAAGGCTTTTGATAATGGAATTTTTTGTTTTGCTTGCCACAAAAATCAAATGTAGTTATTTCTTAGTTATATTTTAATGTGTCAAAACAATTAAACTCTAGCTGTATACACTTTTTTTTCAACATAAATGTTTTTTTTTTTTTAATAACAAGTTTACCAAAAGCATATTACAGAGAAAATTACATGATTAATCAAAAATATATACAGTATTTGTTGGCTTTTGGTCCAAATGGATTCAACCTAATGTGTTTCTGTTATATAACCTTAAGTTTCATGTCTATTTATAAACATTATCTCCACTCCCCCTTACTTCTGTAAATAGTTTATGTATATATATATATATATATATATAAATGGAAGATCATGTAAAGGGATATGTTGCTCTGTTATTATCATGAGTAATTGTGTAACTGTTTTTAGTTTATGGGTTTTAATTAGGAGAATTAGCTGTATCTCCTTGCAATAAAATTTTTTTTAAGGCCTAAAATGTTGTTTTGAAAATGTAAGACTTTTTAAGACCCCGCGGACACCCTGTGAATAAGATTTCCATCGATGTATGGTTTGTTATTATAGGATATTTTGTCGAAATAGAAATATTTGAAATTCTGGAATCTGAATGTTAAATATATATGTTGAGAAAATGCACTTTGAAGTTGTCCAAATTAAAATATTTGACAATGCATTTTTCCAAAACTAAAATTCAGTTTTAATATATTTATGGTAGGCTATTTACAAAATGTCTTCATGATCTTTATTTAATATTCTAATGATTTTTGGCCTAAAAGAAAAATCTATAATTTTTCCTCATATAATGTATTATTGGCTTTTCCTACAAATTCACCCATGCACCTTTTTTTGTGTGGTTTTGTGGTCCAGGGTCACATTTAAACTACATTTAATCAATTAGTGCATTAATCAGGTGAAATCATTTGTATTGGCATGGAAGCAAAAATTGTTTGATCATCAAGTTTTACTCATGCAGCTTGAACGCTGCTGTCAGTAAAGCACACAGAGATCAAACCACATACTCTGAAATTCATACAACATATATAGATTTAAATTGTTAAGCTGTAAAAAACATTCTCTGGATTTCAGATTTATAGGATATTTTTTCATTCTAATATAAGTATCTTGAGAGAGAAATATTTTTGCATAAAATAAAAAGGTGTCGTGTAAATTTACAACACAATACCACAATACACTGTAAAAAATTCTGGGTCCCACACAATTCATTCATGTTGTCTCAACATAAATCGATTAAGTTAACTTAATTGTTTTTAGAAATTTAAGTTGATTGAACATAAAACTATTAAGTTATCCTACAAAAACCCTCAAGAATTCTTTCGATTCAGCTCATTATGAATAAGTAGTTTGAACAAGCAGCAAAAATATTTTTTGAGTGTAGTTTTAACTTCAGAAGAATTAAGAAATCAACATTTAAAGGAATATTCTGTTAAAAAAATATGGATTAATATTTGTTGTGACTAAAAACCGGGTATATTCCTTTAAATGTTCTACTTTAATATATATACTACCAGTCAAAAGTTTGGGGTCAGTTTTTTTTTTTTCATGTTTAAAACAAAAAAATTACAAAAATTCTGCTTATCAAGCATTTTTTTACATTTATTAAATGCTAAATTGTTAAATATTTATTTATTAAATATATATCTATTACTCATTGTATGTAGTTTCAAATGAAATTATTACTCCAGTCATTATTGCTTTTATTACTATTACCATTAATAATAATAATAATAATAATAACAATAATTAATATTAGAGTGATTTCTGAAGGATCATGAAGACTGGATTAATGAAGCTCAAAATTCATCATTAAAACCACTGGAATAAATGATTAAATTAAATTATAAACTACTTTTGAACAGTTATTTTATAGTGCAATAACATTTCACAATTGTTGATGAAATAAACGCAGCCTTGGTGAGCATGAGAAGCTTATTTTAAAACATTTAAAAATCCTACTGACCCCAAACTTTTGACCGGTAGTGTATATTTTAACACAAAAACATGTACAGTATACATTGCTCGTGGAGCTTTCTTTCTAAACCATTTTAGAGATTGTCGAATATTTTTAACATTCACATTTTAGACCATTTATTTCAGAAAATTCAGAAAACAACTGAATTAAACTTTTTTTTAACCAAGTTTGCAAACTGTTTCCCTTAATGAAGAAAGAAAAATACATTTAAACAACGAGAATGTTAACGAAATGTTCCTATAACTGTGCATACATCAGCGTTTAAAAAAAAATAACATTAAGAAAGAGCAAAATGTGTGTTTACCTCGCGCGAACAGGTTGGAGAAATCTGTCTCATCGCGCGTGAAGCGCTCATTGTTGTCGCACGACATCTGGTTCTTGGCGCTCTCCTTGAAGGCGCCCACCATACGACTCTTCTCATCCAAACTGTTGTTCTTCTGCAGGAAACCTGCATCATTACAACACGGGGAAGAATTGCAAAACATCCTCAGCCTTGAGTCTGGTTGCGAGGGGAAATTAAAGTTATACTATGTCCAACCAGTTGCTCAACACAAGCAACTAACAGCAGGTTTGCGCTCTGATATTTATACCTAAGGCGGATTCCAGCGGTTGGAGTTTTACTGGGACAGAGCTATTTATGGATTGGTGGAGGTTCAAAGGTGCTACTGTATCTGTGACATCAGAGGACGTGTGGGGTGTGTTTTTGGACCATGAAACGCTGTTGAAGCGCGGTTGAGTTAGGGTATATCATCCTTCACAGATTCCGCTTCACTGATGCTCCATGTCATTAACTGCCGACAGGAACATTCAATAGACTGAAGCTACAAGCTATCGAGGGTGTTTTATTGGAGGATCTTACATGAACATAGACAAACGGCTTTGGGGAGAACAGAGAGGCACTTATTAGAAATTAGGAATATTTGTTGTTGTTATTGGCGCCTTGTATTCTTTATAGTGGAAAAGCACTCTATAAAAATGGCTTTTTTAGGAACCAACAACATGAAAAATTACTTTAGTAATTTATAATAAATATTATTTTAAACCATAAAGTGTATTGTACTGCAATATTTACAACTCTGAAAATGAATGCTGCAGCATATTGTAACTAAAGTGAACTGATAAACTGTAATAAATACTGTAGTATACTTTAGATTTTACTAGAGCAAACTGTGGTGCATTGAGATAATACCATGTTGTAGTGTGACCATAACAATTGTAGGATTCACCAAAACAGATTTATTCAAGTACTGTAGGGCTCAAAAACACTATACTAAATACTATAGATTACTATAGTATTTTTCATGTGGGCATGGATTCAAAAATGTTTTCTTCGTCGTTAGTACCAAATCATCTATTATTAAACTTTATATTATAATTGTGGATCATTTTGAACACACAAAATATGCATATTTTTCATTCACAATCCATACATTCTTTATTATTCCGAATGATTTTAATTGAGAACTGCGCAGATCTATTGAATATTGGGTCACTGATGGTTTGTAAGATTATAAAGAATATTTTTCAATATTTAACAGCAAATTTCCTTCGTTCGGTCTCGAGGTTCGCCTTGCGTGCCGGTTATCTCTCTCTCTCATTTTGAGCAGGACTATCAGACAATATTATCAGAGAAAACAGACCCCCGTTAATACTCCCCTCTGCCCACCCTGCAGCCCATCTCTCTCATTCAGGCTCGGTTCTGATAAGAGCTAATGACTATTCGATGCAGTAAATCTTTGGCGGTGCGCTGAACATCAATAGGCGACACGATTTTATTGCAGCTATCAAAATGGATTTTTCTGTTTTCTCTCATGCTAAAGACCTAAGCTATTGTGGGCTTCACAAGCAGGTTGAGTATGCTGATTGTGCATGCATTTAAAATAAAACATCCACTCTGATCAAACAGCTTGAATGTTGGTCTTTATTTGAGCAGTGGTTCGCACGCGTTCATTTTGTTTCTTTAAGACGAGTTAAGATTAGTTCAAATAAAATATATAAATGCATGCATAAATAACAAAAGATTTTAAAAAGAATAAATAATAACAAAATAAATCTACTATATTTAAGAAATTATTTGCACGCTTTTTAAATGAGCTCAAATTAAATAAATATGCACCAGCTGAGTCGCTTAAATCCAGATATTACATGCATCAACAATATTAATGACAAAACGATCATGCAATTTTCCATTTAGCCTTTTTCCCCTTATATGTAGCATATATTAATCACGCATGCAATAATCATCACACAAATCTGATGGCGTGTTTATTTTTTACGAACGCAAGCGAAATTAAATCCAGAGTAGCCTATAAGCCTAATCTATATGAGAATGAAACGAAGTTCACCAGAGGCAATGGCCACATCCCCCAGACGTCATCATCTTAAAAACACCCAATCCTCTTCACATCTTTTAGCAGGCTATAAAAAGCAGCGTGGCGTAAAAAAGACAAGTTGAGAGCGAAAGAGAGAGAGAAAAAGACGGAGAACCACCCACCAGGAAACTAATAGACTAGAGAGAGCAACACCGGCAGCCCCTTTTTTCTTCTGATATATAGAGTTTCGCTGTAGAACAAATCCAGTTACGAAAACCCATCTAACTGACCGTGAGAGAAGATTTCCATCCAGACATTGACGATTCACAGGCTGTTTTTCTGCTGAAAACAATCGTGCCTTCCCAGCAGAGATTTTTTGTGTGTTCAAAATAAGTCTAACAGACGTCTAAACAAAGATGGCTTGGCTAAAACAAGGCTAAACTTGGGCTGTCAGTGAAAATCTAATAGACGTCTAAGAATAGGCCAAAACTAGACTAGTCATCAAATAAACAGAAATGAATGAATACACATATAAAGTCTGTCTAATCTGTCTATTTGACAACTAGTGTAGTTTTGGGCTATTCTTTGATGTCTATTAGATTTTCACTGACAGCCCAAATTTAGCCTTGTTTTAGCAAAGACGACTATGTTTAGACATCTATTAGACATCTTTTAAAAACAAAAAATGCTTGCTGGGTTATAAGTGCGGAAATCTAATAGATGTCTAAGAATAGACCAAATATAGACTAATCATCAAACACACATGACCACAAATGAAGACTCTTATCTAATTTATTTGATAACTTGTCTAATTTTGGGTTATTCTATTAGATTTTCAACGACAACCTAAATTTAGTCTTGTTTTAGTCATGCCGTCTATGTTTAGATGTCTATTAGACGTCTAATTAACATAAAATTGCTTTTTCTCTCTCCTTTCAGGCTGATTTCTATTCCTTTGTCATGAAAATAATAATGAGAGTGAACAAGGGGGGACAAAAGACTAGGACCCTGTTCTCACAGTAGCCTACAGGGTAAATAACAGCTCGCTGACCTTTGCAGTGTGATGCAAACGCACAATGACAGTCACTTGCTCCCTATCCAGGGCATAAATGTGTTCACACCTGGGTCAACAACAGCATAAAGGTGCCCTCCACTTTGGCACCCCGAGTGACCCCCAGACAGAAATGATGTTGGCATTGTACAATAACTTACCACAGATCTTCATGCCCAGTTTCCTCGTGCATCCGTGTGCAACCCCGTACCACGCGTCCGAGGCTAAAACGAGACGTTTGGAGAGCTGTTCAACATCCCATATTTTTTAATTTCTTTTATGCTATGGGTGAGGATGTGAGCGCCTGTGTAAAAGCGCAAAATGCAACATGCATTGACGCAAAACACAATGAATGTGTGCAACACATCTTTACAGGCTGTGTGGCTTTTTCCCCCCAGTTTTTTTAAAGAGCTTGATTTTCCCTCAAGCAATCAATAGAGGCTATCAGAGAGGCAGGCAGCTAATAGATGGTGGCACACATCCGGCAAAGAGGCGGTTTAAAATAAGCGGGCATGAAATGAGGTCTCGGGATTAATTGAGTGAATCGCTTGTGTTTGACTTGCCAGCCGTCATATACAGCGAGTCTACAGAAAATGGACCATTCGGAATATACACATGAATGACCTCCAGGCGTCAGTGACCAGACAGATGCAGCATTACAATGTCGATGCAAGAAAAATTAAGGCACAATCACAACATTAAGCATTTGCATAATTCAGCAAACATTTCGACACTGCATTTAAATACTGTAGGTATGAATTTGAATGATAAAGCGATACCAATCGAAGCAGGGATGTATATAATAATTATTAATAATTTGATATAAATTGATGTCATGCTCTGGGTGGGTTTTTTCTGAGGGCAGATCTGGCTGTATTTGCCCCAGGCGCGCGCTGTCAGGATGAGGCACAGACAGCACGAGCCCCTCAGGTCAGTAAGCGTGAGATAGAGCTTGGCAGGGAGATAATAGCAAAACACGCAGAATACACACACACACACACACACACACACACACACACGCACGCACACACACAGAGCACAGCAGCACAATTTTTACAGCATATAAAATGGAAAATAAAACCATATATAGCCTTTACTAGATCAATACATTACATTAAGCATGATATTTGTAATTTATCACAATCTACACAAAAGCACATAAAGGTTATATATATATATATTATATCAGATCAAACTAAAGTTTTAAGATCTTGACTTGGCCATTTTAGCATATTTACAAAGGAAAACGTGAAGTGGAGCGTAATGGCGGGTAATTTTTGGTAATTACGCTATTGAGGTGAGACTGTTGAAAGCAGATGATGGCTGATTGCTGTTATTTCAGCCACCATAAAACGTGCCAAAAAGCAGCACCATTGATATAAAATCGGGATCCCAATTTAATGCAAAACGTAGACAAAATGATGGTAACATTTTATATGTTATTATTTAAATCTTCTGGTATGAACTGAGACAAAAAATATACACTGCAAAATAGAATAAGGGATAAATATTATTATTATAGATCCTTTACATCATCTATCAATCTATCTATCTATCTATCTTCCTTTATTAAAAATCTAATATCTGTA
>CAIGQV010000919.1:13121975-13143951 GCA_903798115.1 Danio jaintianensis
GCATGTCTTTGGACTTGTGGGGGAAACCGGAGCACCCGGAGGAAACCCACGCGAACACGGGGAGAACATGCAAACTCCACACAGAAATGCCAACTGACCCAGCCGAGGCTCGAACCAGCGACCTTCTTGCTGTGAGGCGAACGTGCTACCCACTGCGCCACCGCGTCGCCGTGTGTTTAACATATGCAGATAAAATAAAAAATATATACATTCAAGCAAGAAATTATTCATAACCCTGGCAAATTCTGACTTAAAGATACTTTTATTCAACTAGCAAGTTTTTTTGACCAAAAATGACACAGGCTTCTCCCAAAATATAATAAGACGATGTACAAGAGGCGTCATTGTGGAAAAAAAAATATTTCTCAGCTTTTATTAACATTTGAACAAAAATTTTAAGTCAGAATTTGCCATGGGTATGAATAATTTAGGGCTTGACTGTTATATACAATTTAAAATAAAATATAAAGTTTTTTTTGTAACTTTAAGCATTTGAAGATTAGATTTGGTCTTAAAATATTTATAGTTATTCGTTTTAAAATATAAATATATATATTATTATTATTTATATGTGCAGCAGCTATTACTTAAAATGAAATACAAAGTGTTAGGACTCAACAATTTATAGATTATACACACACACACACACACACACACACACACACACACACACACACACACACACACACACACACACACACACACACATACATACATACACATACATACATACATACATACATACACATACACACACACACAAATGCTTGGTTGTTGGGTCAAATATGGATAAACCAAACATCGGGTTAAAATGTGTTCTAATTGAAAAAAATAACCCAACTTTGGGTTTGTCCATATTTGACCCAGCTTTGGGTTACGACAACTCAGCATTTTTTTAATGAGTGATGGTCTCAAAATAAATGTTGTTGAGCTTTTTGGACAACTTTCCAGTGTGACAACTTGCCCCGGTAAATTTGGGAAACAATATTGTTGTTTTTCTTCCGTTAGATGGCGCTATGTTGCACTTTTCTGAACAACTAAACCGAAAAGGTGAAGTTTGAAATGGCTATTTTATTCACAATACACAATTCACACAGAATATGTGCAGTCAGCATTTGAGAAAACTGTGCATACATGAGATGCTGGACAGATCACGCATTGTTTATGAGCATAAGACATATAAACAGTAATGTTTGTGATGCAGGACATGCACTCCACCAGATGCTAAATTTAGCATGAAGATGATAATGCATCATCTGTGCTGTCAGTGGACTCTTCATCTGTGTCAGAGCTATCTGACGACTCATCATCATCATCATCATCATCTTTATCATCATCAGATGTGTCAGATTCATCATCATCATCATCATCATCTGATTCTTCCTCCGCTTCTAAACGTTTTGATGACATCCATATGAAGAAAGTAAACTCAAAGCACTTGAATTTCATTTGGTTTTGCACACACATTATTAAAGTTAGCCATCTGGAACATGGCTTCTAATGAGTTTGGCTTATTTCATTTCAGAGCAGTGCTTCACAAAACATTTTGTTTAGAGCAGTTTGAAGATGAACCTTTCTATGCTAGAATGTTGAAATATGAAAGAGGACAATTTGTAATAAAGGATATGGGATCTATGTCTTTATTTTTAATCCATAAAACAAATTAAGATATATTTTTAATAGATTTATGTCCCTACTTTAAAAGTCTATTCACTCAAGACAAAATAAAATGAGAATGTAGATTAAGCTATTAGGTATAATTTCTCAGAAGAGACACAATCGCTGTTTTACTTAAAAAAAAAAAAAAAAGTAAACCCATTGCCTTAAAGGAACAGTTCACCTAAAACTGAAAATTCTGTCATGATTTACTCTGATTGAATTTCTTTCCTCTGGTGAACACAAAAGAATATATTTTGAAAAATGTTGGAAACTGGTAACCATTGACTTCCATAGTAGGAAAAACAAATACTATGGAAGTCAATAGTTACTGGTTTCAACATTCTTCATACTATCTTCTTTTGTGCTCTGCAGGAAAAGAAAACTCATAAAGGTGGAAACACTTAAGGGTGAGTAAATAGTGAGTAAATTTACATTTTTGGTCGAAATAGCCCTATAAAAGCACAGTGAAAAAGCGAGTAAACCTGTAAACTTGGAACTGTTGAGTTGACTTAATTTTTATTATTATGCACATAGTAAATTTAGTAAATAATTTTAAGACAACAGGTTTACTCAGTTTTTAAAGTAAAGTCAACTAATCACTTTTCACAGGGTAAAATTAACATATTTGTTTGTAATTTAATCACATAAAAACCTTGATCAGTGTTTACAGCAATGAGGTTCATTCTTGCTTGTCACACGGCATGTTTCAACTTTTGCATTAACCAATGAGATTTGTTCTTACACATCAAGTTGGTTGAGATTCTGTTTATGTTTACTGATTTATTTGTGAATATATACTGCTCGAAAAAATAAAGAGAACACTTAAACAACACAATGAAACTCCAAATGTTCCCTTTATTTTTTTTGAGCAGTATATAAAATCTGTCCATCATAAAATGTCTTGAAAAGACTTTGATTCATGGATTTACTTTAGACCTCATCAGTCAACAAATATCTGTGATTAGACTTTCATCTTATGAGCTCAGTCTTATGAGCTTGGTACAACAAACACTGGCAGAGTTTTCATTTTGAGATGAACTAAGTTTTTGCCAAAGATAAGTAATAATAGATTGAAAAAAATAGATTATAATCTTACCTATTAGTAGTTTTTCTTCAATGAGAGGAAGGAACCGTTTGGCTTCTGAGTTCTGGGGCTCATAAATTAAAACTGAATTGATGAAAACATCAGTATCAAGGCATGGTTTGAGAAAAGACCATTTTAATAAATAAATGAATAAACAAGTAATTCAAATGTCTACTTACTCATCTGACAAAGCTTCTTTGCAAGTTGGTAATTCTTTGTCATCACAGCCTGTAGAAACTGGAGTCAGAAAAAAAGCTAGTTGTGACCTGCCATTGTTAGGTATATGACAAATATTGTTGGCTCAATAATAAATTTATTTATTTGTTTGTTTATTGTCTTTTGGGTCACTTTGCATATACAGTTAAAGCCAAAATTATCAGCCCTCCTGTGAATTTTTTTTCTTTTTCAAATATTTTTCAAATAATGTTTAAAAGAGCAAGGAATTTTTCACAGTATTTCCTATCATGTTTTTTCTTCTGGAGAAAGTCTCATTTGTTTTATTTCGGCTTAATTTTTAAAAACCATTTTAAGTTATTGAATTTGTTATTTTTGTTATGAATATAATTGTTATTTATATTATTAGCAATATTTTTTTTTCCGATTGTCTACAGAGCAAACCACTGTTATACAATGATTTACCTAATTACCCTAACTTGCCTCTATCTAGTCAAATATTATGTACTGTCATCATGGCAAAGATCAAGAAATCAGTTATTAGAAATGAGTTATTAAAACTATTATGTTTAGAAATGTGTTGAAAAAAATCTTCTTTCGGTTAAACAGAAATGGGGGAAAAAATATACAGGGGGGCTAATAATTCAGGAGGGCTAATATTTCAACTGTAAGTGTTGCTAAACGTATAAATATTAATGATATGTCCTAACTGCTTCACCTCTGCAAAGAGTTCCAGCGGCACATGTGCTTCATCGCTCTCATTTTCATCCTCATCATTTTGTGCCTCAGGAGGATCCTGGTCATTTGTGGACAGCACTTCTCCAGGGGCCTGAATTTGCGGTTCATGCACACTTTCTGACTGGACTTCACATTCTTCTTGTTTTTCCAATGCTTACATACAGTAAAATAAAAGAAATTCATTTTTGGTCCATAAAGATTTTAAAAGAATCGCAAAATGCTTCAAGAATTAGACTGAACAATAAATGTGTTAAAAAGACTAAAGGATAAAACAGATTCAGTACCTGTCATAATCGAGGGAACCTGTTTGGGTGGTTTATGTCCATGCGTGGTTACATTTCTGAAGGACGGAGCTTTAGAGATATTATACCCTCTGCTGCTGAAAAAATGGGTGATAAAAGGTAAACTATTAGAGATCACTGGAGCGAATGAATGCCATCAGCTTCCCTGCTTTATGCATGTACGGCCCATAAACCCCATCCCATGCATGACCCAAAGAGCACGTTGACTGGAATACAAAAACTACTCATACACTCAAATTAAAAATTTGCTTGTTTTCATATTGCTTACTGTAGTAAAAACAAGTGTTGCTTTTAGTTAAAGCGCTCATATTATGTCATCCTAAAAGATTCCTAAGTTTGTTTTCTAGGTCTCCTATGAGGTTTACATCTATCCAAGGTCAAAAAATGCTTAAATTTTTTTCATAATATCTATTGAAGCATCACTTCTGTTCTCACAGTGTCTGAAACGATTATTTTGAGAATCCGGTATAAGCACTACCTTTCAAATAGCCTACTCTGCTCTGATTGGTCAGCTGATTGTCAGTCTGTTGTCATTGGTCTACTGCTTACAGCATATGTCAGAAATCAAATTCAGCTCAATTACTGAATTTTAGTTCTTCATTAGCACTTTTAATAATAGTAATAACTGATTTTGTGGATTTCCCTCCACAACTTCGAAAACAGAAATATTGTCCTCTAGGTATGCTGACAAGGGAAAATTAGGGATGCACAATATATTGGTGACCATATCGATGTCACCTCATAAATGCTATTTTTAATGCTATCGATAACAAAATTAAGCCAATATTTTTAAGTTGATAAATTGTTTATTATTTCTGCTGGTTGAACCACTTCACATGCTTGATGCCCACTTTTTTTAATTATTTACTGGAATTTTGATCTTGGTCATTTTTCAGTGACTTGGTTGCTTGATTTATGTATTTTTTTGTTCTTGACAGGCAGTAGATTTTGTTTATATAAAGTTTGCCCTAGAAAAGAAAAGTACATTAATAAGGTTCAGGAAAAATGTAAGCTTTTAACATAAAATCAGTTGTTCACTGTATGTGTTTGCCATTTGTTTTTGCAATCACGCTAATTTTTTTTTTTAATTTATGGAGTGGCTATTTGCACCTAGTGTAAATAGCCTGTCTTATTTATATTTATTAACAAATATATTTGCTCTAGGCCTCCAAATCTAAAGAGCTATCATTTATCGGTATTGGTCAAAAATTCTGTGCATTCCTACTAAAAACCGAACTCTTCCAATCCTCAGTGTTCAAGTGTCTAACATGCTGTTTACAGGCAGCCAATAAAGACCATAGACTGACACATGCAAATGTGTTACTTACAAAACATCATAGGTTTATGCAGGAATTGCTAACTAGTTTAAAGTCTGCGTGAAATCAAATATGACAATATATTTATTTAGCTAGATCACATTGTTATTCGTGAGGTAAACAATTAATCCATGCTAGTTATTCATTCATTCATTTTCCTTCAGCTTATTCCTTTTATTTATCAGGGGTCGCCACAGCGGAATGAACCACCAAATTATCCAGCATATGTCTTACACAGCGGATGCCCATCCAGATGCAACCCAGTACTGGGAAACATCCATACACACTCATTCACACACATACACTACGGCCAATTTAGTTTAATCAATTCACCTATAGCACATGTCTTGCGCTATAGGTGAACCGTGGGGGAAAGCGGAGCACCTGGAGGAAACCCACGCCAACACGAGGAGAACATACAAACTCCACACAGAAATGCCAACAGGCTCAGCCGGGACTCGTACCAGCAACCTTCTTGCTGTGAGGCGACAGTGCTAACCACTGAGCCATCGTGTCGCCCTCCATGCTAGTTAATCCATTGAAAAAAAGTTGTTTATTTGGTAATCTTATATCAAAGTCTTCTCTTGACGTCAACCTGAGGGCTTCCATAGCAACTGCATATTAATATCCTTAACCGTGCTCCTCTTACTATTTGTTTGCTATAAGGGAATGATGCACAAAAGAAAGCCCTGCCCCCTACTAAATTTTCCATTTCGGTAGGAAGTACATCAACATACTGAAATAAAAGTCTCAGCAACTTCCAGGTCATGCAGACTTTAAGATAGTTCAGAATCCAGATCTTTTACAGTCACAGAGCTTTATTAGACACTACATGAAGCATAATATCATAAAAAAGTGACACATTAATATTTTGTTTTGCTTTTACCTGTTGGAACTGTGTACCTTGAGAGTAGGATTTGATGTTTCTGACTTCTGGAAAGCATTATGTTTTGTTGTTAAGGAGGAATCCAGCCCATCTATCTTTCCCCCAGGTTTTAGTTTCTGCTGCCTACACAAAATCAAACCAAGACATCTGAATAATGGTTGATCTGTAAATCCAGCAATACATTGACAGCTAAATGTGTGGTTTATATTGATTAATCAGTGTTATAAATGTCTGTTTTTACCTTGTGGAACTTGAAGCACTGAGTTTCATATTTGTTGCTGTCTCAGAGTTTATAGAACGATCCTGTCCTTCTGTCTTTTCATTTATTTTGAGTTTTGTTTGCCTACACAGAATCAAACCAAAACACTGAATACATTTGACACACACATGGTTTGTAAAGCAAATAAAGCTCACTGTAAGTACTCTCCTGAAAATCCAGGCTTCCTTTATCAGAGGTCAGTATTCAAACAATATAAAATGCTAGTGACCTAGTAACATAGTTTTAAACCTACTTTGCTTTCCATTCCACTGGTTCTTTTGCCGCTGGGTCTACAGAACAAAGGAGGTAATGTCATTCAACCTCTCAAAAAAATAAGAAGCCTTGAGGAAATCAGGGTAGACTGTCGTCATGCGTGTGTAACTGCTAAATGATACAAAACAGTTGCTATAGCTGCATTGTATTTGCAAGTGTATATAATAATAATTTGATTATTGTACCTCCCGAGCTGGCACTCAATAGTTTTAAGGGTGGAACTTCCTTTAGAAAAACAGGAAAGAAATGTTACTGATTAAATAGTTAAATAAACATTTACACTCACAGTCCACTTTATTAGGTACACCTGTCCAACTGCTCATTAACGCAAATTTCTAATCAGCCAATCACATGGCAGCAACTCAATGCATTTAGGCATGTAGACATGGTCAAGACGATCTGCTGCAGTTCAAACCGGGCATCAGAATGGGGAAGAAAGGTGATTTAAGTGACTTTAAATATGGCATGGTTATTGATTCCAGACGGGCTGGTCTGAATATTTCAGAAACTGCTGATCTACTGGGATTTTCACGCACAAACATCTCTAGGGTTTACAGAGAATGGTCCGAAAAAGAGAAAATATCCAGTGAGCGGCAGTTCTGTGGGCGCAAATGCCTTGTTGATGCCAGAGGTCAGAGGAGAATGGCCAGACTGGTTCCAGCTGATAGAAAGGCAACAGTAACTCAAATAACCACTCGTTACAACCGAGGTCTGCAGAAGAGCAACTCTGAACGCACAACACGTCCAACCTTGAGGCGGATGGGCTACAGCAGCAGAAGACCACACCGGGTGCCACTCCTGTCAGCTAAGAACAGGAAACTGAGGCTACAATTCGCACAGGCTCACCAAAATTGGACAATAGAAGATTGGAAAAATGTTGCCTGGTCTGATGAGTCTCGATTTCTGCTGCGACATTTGGATGGTAGGGTCAGAATTTGGCGTCAACAACATGAAAGCATGGATCCATCCTGCCTTGTATCAACGGTTCAGGCTGCTGGTGGTGGTGTAATGGTGTGGGGGATATTTTCTTGGCATCTCAGACTGGTTTCTTGAACATGACAATGAGTTCACTGTACTCAAATGGCCTCCACAGTCACCAGAGCTCAATCCAATAGAGCACTTTTGAGATTCGCATCATGGATGTGCAGCCAACAAATCTGCAGCAACTGCGTGATGCTATCATGTCAATATGGACCAAAATCTCTGAGGAATATTTCCAGTACCTTGTTGAATCTATGGCACGAAGGATGAAGGCAGTTCTGAAGGCAAAAATGGGTCCAACCCGGTACTAGTAAGGTGTACCTAATAAAGTGGCCGGTGAGTGTATAGTAATAATTAGTATCGGAAACAACTCTTTCGTCTCGTGAAGCAAAAAAATATAACCATTAACAAGCATAAATGACCTACATATACAAACTGACCTTTTCACTGAGTTTTGACGAGACTTCTGAGGGTCTTCCGACACACTGTAATCTTAATAATAAAATGTTAAATGAAGGCAGACATTGTTCAGAACACTAATTTAAGAGTATTCCTATCAATTTAAACCACATTTGTGCTTATAATGAGATCATGTAGGCTACCTGTAAGGGCTCTAATGTTATTTTAACTTATAAAAGCTACTTACACTACTTGTGGGCAATTAGATCTGTCTAAAGTCTTCATGCACTGCCTGTAACTCAAGTCTCTGCTGAATCTTTTAAGCCTCGATCACTATCACAGTCACATTCGGCAACATTTACAGTTAACAAAGCAAGGTAGCCACGTATTAAGAACAAAACAGATATAAACGGTTAGTTAGATAGTGTAGAAAATATAAGTTTAACGTTAGCACCATAAAGGTTATAGGCTAATACATAAAAACGTCGCATGTAAAGTGTCGCATGTTCTTACCTGTTCATCTGTGCGAAGTGTCTAACTTTATTTTCATGTATATATCGTCTGTATTTGGAAGACGAAAGGGTATTTTCTTTAAATAATGCCTACACTGGCACTTTTCTGAAGTTTCGGTCGACTTTCTGAAGCCCTGTTGTAGTTTGAGAGAGCACTGGAAGGTTGCAGCAAACAAGCGTGCTGTTTCCATAACAACTGCAGGCGTCACCTTCAAATAATCCGAGGGCAACGTGTCTGTTCCGGAACCAATGTCAAACGTAACGACGTGCTTATAAAGTGTCACTAAGTGTCTATTTAATGCTTCAGATAACGTTTGTGAAAAAACATAAATATGGGGAAAATAACGTTTTATCGTCAATGAGTCTATAACACCTGTTAATACAATTTAATATTATATTATACTGTATGCACATATAATACAAATAATGCACTTTATGTAATCAGTTTTTCCATGCAAGGTAGCATATTACTTTTTCAAGTAAAAATCTGAGTTACTTTTTCAAAAAAGTAATGGCAGTCATTTTGTTTTCCCAAACAGCTCTTCTGTCTTTGTGTTGGATCATAGATATATACATATACGTATATCTATGGTGTTGAATGGCTTAAATAACATGTAGCTATTTACTCATCTCACTTACACAAATACAGATTAATTATAATTACAATTAATAAAAAACTTTGAGCTCGGAGTAGAGCCGCTGCTCCTCCACATCGAGAGAAGTCAGCTGAGGTGGCTCGGGCATCTGTTTCGGATGCCTCCTGGACGCCTACCTAGGGAGGTGTTCCAGGCATGTCCCACCGGGAGGAGGCCTCGGGGAAGACCCAGGACACGCTGGAGGGACTATGTCTCTTGGTTGGCCTGGGAACGCCTCGGGATCCCCCCAGAGGAGCTGGAGGAAGTGTCTGGGGAGAGGGAAGTCTGGGGTTCTCTCCTAAGACTGCTGCCCCCGCGACCCGGCCCCGGAAAAGCGGATGAAAATGAATGAATGAATGAATGAAAAAACTTTGAAGTACAAACTCAGAAAATTCATTGCTGAAATATGTATACTTTTTAGGAACTAATATAAGATGCCAATATGGTCCATTTCAGTGCAACCATGTATCTTTTTGAAAGGTACCACTCCAGTGACAGCTCTTACCTTTATTTCTGAGAGTGTACTTCAGTGTTTCTATGCATCAAATATCTTTAAAGTCTTATACAAAAGGGTTGAGAATGTCATTTCAAATATAAAAACCAAATACATGCAAGTCAATGGTTACAGATTTCAACACTTTTGTGTTCAACAGAAACAAAAACATGTTTGTGACAAGTGAAGGGTGAGTAAATGATGACAGAACTGATGTAAACTGTCCACTTAAGTGAACAGTTCTTAAAAATAACAATTTTCTTTGCATTGAAAATCATAATGTAATGTCAAAGTTTCTTCACATAATCATATATGCCAAAAGGCCATTATTTATTATTATTATAATTTTTTTTTAGTTCAGATGAGAACAAACCCCCATCATTCATTAAGTGCTTACAGAAGTATTTAAGACATCTGCTCCACATTTTTATTGATGTGATCCAGCATGGGAAACATTGTTCTTCCTCATCAAATGCATCTTTAAGTGTTTGGCCAGGTGGTTTTAGGACAATTTTGATGAAAGGTGATGATCCACTTTAAATGTTGACTACTGTATATTTGTACATATATAGAGATGGCAACTTGACCACATCCGAAGGTGTTGGAAATCATCTTAAATATAAAAATACTTATGAACAAACCATGTTGGAACTTGAATCTACTTTACTGAAATATTAGGCCTAAATACTCTGAAAAACCAAAGGGTCTAAGGCAGGGTGCGAATTATACATTGACGATCAGTGGGGGTCAACTTTTCGGTAATGTTAACGTTAGTTTGTGTAATACATGCTTCAGTGAATCACATCTATTTATTTAAACTAATTTAATTAATCAAATTTATTAATAAAATGTATATAAGTTTTCAGTGTTTTGTGCGATATTTAGTGTATTCTGACCAGTATCCTCTGATTCGCTATTCCAGAGTTTACTGTAGGCCAAACTATAAAAACTATGCATCTAATTTGACTACTTTTAGGCTATATGTAGAAACAAACTGCTATTTTACAAGAAAAGTGTCTTGTGAACACGTTGTCTATACGGTGCTCTGATGGTTTCAGACTGATAAATAATTGTGCATTCACAATGATATGAACGTTAAAGAGGTGGTCAAAACGTATACTTATATGATCTATTATTTTCATTTTTAATATTATCTTTTAAGATACAGATCAGAGCAAACTCTATATCCCCCATACATGTTGTTTTGATGCCCTTTAAAAGGATCAAGCATTAATTTGAGGGGGCCAGTCCCCCCCCAAATCCCACTGTAATTTGCACCCTGGTCTAATGCAGTGCCATAGAAGAATAATTTCTGGTTCCCTATAAAGATTATTACTTAAAAGGATGCATATTTTTGAATTGTGATTTTTGTATTATGATTATCAACATTTTTTTCAAAAATGTCAAAGGCTCTTCACACAACCATATATATATATATGCCAAAAAAACATACATTTATTTTTCATTTTATACACTGTGCAAATATCTGTTAATCAACAGTTTCCGAATTTTGTGTTTTCCGTTTATTTACGGTTGTGAATTGCATTATGGGACCTTAATCTCTGCTCTGTCGACTTCTGATGTTTAAAATGCAACTCTACAGTTTAACAAAGTGGCTTTTATTGACATTTTAGTAGTTTGAAATAATGTAAATGCATAATTAATAATATATAGAGAAATAGCTCTGTAAAATAACAGAAAATGTAGGCCTAAGTTTTTTGTACTGTAATCTACAACACCAACCCAGACAATAGGCCTATATCACTTTAAACTATTAAAAATGTTAATAAAAGTCAATTTTTATCAATTTTCAAAGTTAAAAGTTGTTGAAAGAAAGATCCCCTGCTGAAAAAAACAGCATATGCTGGTAGGGTATGTTTTGATGCTGGTATGCTGGTCTTGCTTGTTTCAATGCTGGTTTTGCTGGTCTCAATGCTGGTCAGGAGCAGCACTGAGACCAGCAAAACCAGCATTGAGACCAGCACTGAAACCAGCATTGAGATCAGCAAGACCAGCATTGAGCACAGCAAGACCAGCATTGAGACCAGCAAAACCAGCATTGAGACCAGCAAAACCAGCATTGAGACCAGCAAAACCAGCATTGAGACCAGCAAGACCAGCATACCAGCATCAAAACATACCTTACCAGCATATGCTGGTTTTTTCAGCAGGATCAAGATCCCATAATGCAATTCAAAAGCATAAATAAAAGGGGGAAAAATAAAAACATGAATCACAGATAGCCTATTTTTTTTTACAGCTCAGATGACAACAAACTCTATCATCGATTGAATGATTACAGAAGTATATTTAAGACGTAAGAGTTTTGTTGATGTGATCCAGCATTGGAAAAAGCCCTCTGTTCTTCCTTATCAGGTGCGTCTTCAGGTGTTTGGCCAGGTGGTCACTGCGCATGAAGCGCTTGGAGCAGTCCGGGCAGGTGAAGCGCTTTTCCCCGGTGTGTGTGCGCAGGTGTCGCTGGAGCTCATCCGAGCGCGTGAAGCTTTTCCCGCAAAACATCCAGCTGCAGATGAAGGGTCGCTCCCCCGCGTGTTATCTCAGGTGCGCCTTCAGGTGAGACGTCTTGCCGTAAACCTTGCCGCAGCCCGGTATGTGGCACGCGTGCTGCTTTCTCCTGCCCGGCGCGTCGGCGGTTTTCTGGCAATTAGGACACATGCATCTCCGGCATCTCCGAGACGTTGAGTTCAGCAGGATTTGAGGCTGATAGTGGCCGAACTCTGGTTGACCCAAAACCCACCCACGTGTGAGCTGAAAATGCGCCGAAGAGTGATTGGCGGAGCTCCACCATTGGATGTCTTCCCGTGCCAAATGTCTCTGCGCGTGCACGAGTGCGGTGTGTGTGGGTACGCAGGTTGAAATAGTGGTATATGAAGACGGACAAGGCAACATCTTCAGGGGTGAAAAGTCAAAGGGTTCGGTCAGTGGCATGTCGTGGTTTAAAGGGGGAGAAGAAAAGGTTGATTGAGTGGAGTCAGTACTTCTCCAGGGATGGAAGAGTTTATTTGGGGAAGCATATGGGATGTAGGACTCCATGGATCGGGATGTACGGGAGTGGCCAATGCGATTACAGGTGTCTTCCAGCAACATCAAGGGGGAAGATTGGATGGATTCTGGGGTTGAGTTTGGTGTCCGATCCTGAAATAAAACATTATCAATGCGTAAAATGAATGACTTACTCTGTAAGGTGATCTGCAATTCTTATACCCAAAAACCTATACTCTATAAAAAGGCTGGGTTGTTTTAACCGAATGTTGGGTGGGTAAAATATGGGGATTGGGTTAAACCCCCCAGCATTTTTAGAGCGTATTTGAACTGCATTTAACTTTTGAATAGTTTTATCCTATAAAATAAAAACTAAAGATCTGGTAAGAACAGGTTTGGAACAAGTGCAGGATGAGTAAATGAAGATTTTTTCAATTTTAGGTGAACTATCCTGATTGGTCATGTCAACATGACTCTGATGACCAATCAAATCAAAGCAGGCTGAGTTTTAATTCCAGGAACGACGTTTCTGTTTTTAATTTTTAAAAGTGTGAGGTAAGATGTAGCTAAATATTATTTTTTTGCTTACTGAAAAAGCTAGAAAATGAGAATAATTTGACATGATTCGTTACTGAAACTGAATCTGACTAGACCAGAAATATTAAGAAACATTTAGCCGATCTGGGTTTTTATATAGGCACATTTTTATATCCTAAAATGATTTAAATTAATTACAAAACGTGTTGTTTGTTTACTGTTGCTCTGTTTCTTTAAAACATTCAATTCATATATTTAAGTCCTTTAAATAGCCTAATAATAATAAAAAAACAAACATTACAGCATCATTAAATTATTTCTAACTTTAATTTTAACTTCAAAAAGTGCACGTGAGGTAAGATGCATTGAGCTAAATATTTATTTTTTTCCATACTGTTTTATGAAAGATATAGCTATAACACAACCAATAATAATATAGTAGGCTAGTTGGCCTATTGAAATGAATGAATTAATAATTTTACTTGATTCGTTACTGAAAATGAACCTGACTAGATCAGAAATATTTAGAAATGCCAATTTTCGTTTTTATTATAGGCACATTTTAATGTCCTAATATTCAAAATAGTTTACATTAATTACAAAAAGTGTTTGTTTACTGTTGCTCTGTTTCTCTAAAACATTCAATTCATTAAAACCTTCCTATATTTAACTCCTTTAAGTAGCCTACACTGTAAAAAAAAAAAAAATTATGAACAATTAGTCATGACAGCATATGTTTTTAGTTCATTGTCACTTATTAAACTAAGTTAATCATGTTTTAACTTAATTTTATAAGTAATGCAAGCAGTTTTAAGCCAGTTTAAGCTTAGTTCAGCAATTCAGCTTAAAAATTTAAGGCAACCATGATTTTTTTTACAGTGTAGATAAATAATGAATAAAAAAACAAACATTACAGCATCATTAAAATAACAAACATACAAAAATGTGAAAACTCCCATGTGTTCAGTAGGCTAGTTTCGGCCTTGGCTCAAAGTTTAAACAGCTTTTAATAATTCCTTGCTCCAAATTGCGTCAAATCCAAGCAAAATACACCCGAAATTACAAGTTTGCAAAGAGATCAGAGATTTCATATCAGAGATTGGCTGGTCTGGTCTTTACGCACCTGAAGGAAAGCCTGCAGTGGGTCATTGTGCATTATGAGGTCTGTCGATCAAGGACCCTGTAGTTCCCAAAAGAGAGTTAATTTGCGCCTCTTGAATCGTGGGAGAATGTTGGAGGAAAGTGAACACACGGGCTTCATTTGACTGAGTTTGATCAAACCTCCAGCCAGTCAGAATAAAGAGTTGTGCCTTTGAAGATTACCGCTGTCCAATCATCAAAGCAGAACGAACAGCTCAAATCCGCCGAGTGTTTGCGGCTCAGGTTCATAAAAGAATTGATTATTTTTGGGGGGTGATTTTGGTGAGAGATGAAGGAGGTGCTATTAATGAATTAATTCGTCTGGATTAAGTGAGAGGATCAAAGAAGTAATAAAAAGTGTGTTTGTCACAGAAGATATACAACATTTAAAACAGCAATTGTGGCTTATGTCTTGTATAGAAATGTCTTTTTTACTTTATACTGAGTAATTAATTCAATGATCTTAACATGCAGTTCAACACTGGAAATTTTTCATTAAATACAAGTTCCAGGGATGAGGGAAATCAGTTTGGCCTTGTCAAAACCTGAAACAGAAACAAACAAACAAATATGAATATACATAAAACTACTGCTTGCTAAATTATTACGGGGGTGAAGCGGTGGCGCAGTACTGTCGCCTCACAGCAAGAAGGTCGCTGGTTCGAGCCTCGGCTGGGTCAGTTGGCATTTCTGTGTGGAGTTTGCATGTTCTCCCCGTGTTGGTGTGGGTTTTGGGTAAGCTAAATTGTCCGTAGTTTATGTGAATGAGAGTGTATGGGTGTTTCCCAGTAATGGGTTGCAGCTGAAAGGGCATCCGCTGTGTAAAACATATGCTGGATGAGTTGGCGGTTCATTCCGCTTTGGCGACCCCTGATTAATAAAGGGACTATGCCCAAAAGACAATGAATGAATGAATTATTACAATAACTAATTATGATTAATGCTCTGCTTTTACATCTTTATCTATCAAGTATAAATAGTTTTGAAATGAAATATAATATACAAATATTAACATATAATGTAGGTAATAATATACTTGGGCCTTTTTTAAATAAAATATGAATAAATAAATATATCTAAAAACAAAAACATAAAAAATTATGTAAATAATGCAATCATCCCCACCCCTATAAATAACTAAAATATAAAACAACTAATTTTGTTAAAATAAGTTAATATATGAATGAAGCATAATTATCTTATTATCAAGCTGCCATTGTTTCTAACTTTCATTTAGTTTAATTTAACGTTAAAATATTTTTAAAAGCATATTTTAAAAAGTGGCGCAGTGGGTAGCACGTACGCCTCACAGCAAGAAGGTCGCTGGTTCGAGCCTCAGCTGGGTCAGTTGGCGTTTCTGTGTGGAGTTTACATGTTCTCCCTGTGTTCACGTGGGTTTCCTCCGGGTGCTCTGGTTTCCCCCACAAGTCCAAAGACATGTGGTATAGGTGAATTGGGTAGGCTAAATTGTCCGTAGTATATGTGTGTGTGAATGAGTGTGTATGGATGTTTCCCAGTGATGGGTTGCAGCTGGAAGGGCATCCGCTGCGCAAAAACATATGCTGGATAAGTTGGCGGTTCATTCCGCTGTGGCGACCCCAGATTAATAAAGGGACTAAGCCGAAAAGAAAATGAATGAATGAATGTAGCCCCCCCATATTTCTGCTCAGCCCCGCCCTCCCCCTAAAACTGTCAATAGTCGACAGAGCCGAGATCAACATCCCATAATGCAATTCACAACCTTAAATAAACAGAAAACAATACTGAAACTATTAATTCACAGATATTTTTACAATGTACAGCAGAACAAGCAAAACACACACACACACATGCACGCACACACACACACGCACGCACGCACGCACACACACACACACACACACACACACACAGATAAGCAGGTTCATGACCCAGCGTTAAACTCCGCCAGAACTCTTGCTTTTAAAGACAAAACCAGGCTTCACCTCAAAGGTTCACCAAGGGAAACAGGAGAGAACGATCGCATTACTGGGGGAAACTTTTAAATTAAAGAGACCCGAGTTGGAGGGCCTTCGTGTAGGCCTGAGGGAACAATGGCTGCTTTCTGTCTCCATGCGACTTCAAAGCTGTGTGCGGCAAAGGAACAGAGTTGTGCTTTGTTGTGGAAAAGCCACAGATGTTGCTGTAGTTGTAAGCTCTTCAAGAGGTTTTCAATGGGCTGAGGGTCCCACACGCTGATCCTAGCCGCTCACAGGTCTCCATGCTGTGCTTTTTAAAGTGCTGTAACTTCATTCCACTGTAAAATTGGGGCAAATGTTAGAGTCAAACTTTAAAGTCAGTGCTAAGAATTAAATTAAAAATACATGCTGCGACTCAATTCGCATACTTATACTACGCCCTAAAAGTATGTACTTTTTTTGTGAAGGAAAAATATATACTTTTGAGTGTGTAACAGAAGAGTATGCAAGCTTTGGGACTTCCTCGTTAACAGATCGTTATGTTATGAGCCCTGTCAATCATCAACACATCATTCGCATTTCTGTCATATTTAATTTCCTACCTTATTGGAGAAGCAGCAGCAGGTTAATCTCCCACTCACGAGTGCAGAGAAATCTCCTCAGGTCTTTGGATAATTATTCATTCATACGTTAATGTCCAAACATGTCTTTATATAAAAGTTCAGTATTGTTGTTGCAGATAAAATATATATATAACAGATTTAAATATTTTCCAGTGGGCTAGATATTAATTAACAGTCATACAAACATCTTTACCGAATCCTCTTGACGGTTGGTCTCGCGCGTTCGCCATGTTTGTAGTTTATTTACACTTTTCACCCGCGTTTGTAGTTCTAATCGAATTCACGTCCACATTATACCTAATGGGGTATATGCACACAAACTTTTAATTTCAGTCAGCCAGCCCCAGGGCTTCCGGTAATTGTCATCCCCTACAAAATCGCGTTTAAGATCTGATTCCTTTAAAAAACAGCGATCTTCACTGCCTGGCTGAGATACGATATAAAGTGGGTATCAGACCAAACAAGAAGCACTGCATTAAATTATATTTTCCTGCGCCATGTCTTTAAAATATGGAAATTAATTTTACCCCAGTATTTTCAATGGAGTTTTTGCGCTAGCCTGTTGCTAATGACGGCACCTGCGTTTAAACGGTCTTTCATCTCTTTTTACGCTTTAACAACCAAATGGAGGCTTAAGTCTATTTAACTGATTATATTTGAATTACACTACAACATCGGTGCTGTAAAAGGAACCGTATAAAATTGAAAATAGTCACATGAAGCTTTCATCGGAGGTTCATCATTGGCTGAAAAACACTAGCTGTGCATATAGCCCATTTTTACCGGAAATAGTAAACCATCCGGGTACCTTTGGCATACTCAACATACTACAATTTGGGACATACTAATTCTATTTTCAAATACTATCCCTGCTGAAAAATCCAGCTTAAACCCGCCTAGGATGGTTGGCTGGTTTTAGCTGGTCGACCAGCCTGGTTTTAGAGGGGTTTTGGCCATTTCCAGCCTGGTCTTAGCTGGTCAGGCTGGAAAATGACCAGCTAAAACCAACTTGACCAGCCTGGTTTAAGCTGGACATAGCTGGTTTTAGCTGGGCTCCCAGTCTGGCTAGGCTGGTCAAGCTGGTTTTAGCTGGTCATCTCCCAGCCTGACCAGCTAAGACCAGGGTGGAAATGGCCAAAACCCCTCTAAAACCAGGCTGGTCGGCCAGCTAAAACCAGCCAACCATCCTAGGCTGGTTTAAGCTGGATTTTTCAGCAGGGATAGGACGGATAGTATGCGAATTGGGACGCAGCAACAGACACTTTTTTTTTACAAGTATTGTCTGCAATGTGTTTCAGACTCAAAAATTTGATCATGATTTATAATTTCTAGAATTTCAGAAACATGTTCAGTCCAGTATTTTAGTGTCATTGTTGAATGGCCATTGTAGTTTTTATTAATAGTTCATTTATTTTTTTTAATTTAACATTTTCATTAATTCATTCATTTTCTTTTCGGCTTGGTCCCTTTATTAATCTGGGGTCGCCACAGCGGAATGAACCTCCAACTTATCCAGCACATGTTTTATGCAGCGGATGCCCTTCCAGCTGCAACCCATCATTGGGAAACACCCATACACTCTCATTCACACACATACACTAAGGACAATTTAGCTTACTCAATTCACCTATACCGCATGTCTTTGGACTGTGGGGGAAACCGGAGCACCCGGAGGAAACCCACGTGAACACGGGGAGAACATGCAAACTCCACACAGAAATGCCAACTGACCCGAGGCTCGAAATAGCGATCTTCTTGCTGTGAGGCGAAAGCGCTACCCACTGCGCCGCTCCTTATTTACATTTTATGCTTTCAATTTAAATCTAGTGTATATTTGTCAAACGTGACCTGAATGCTTGATTAAATGATCTGGACTGGAAGTCGAGGACAGCAGAACGCCATCGGTCCTTCTTGTTGACGTTGCAAAATATGACTAATCTGTAAAGCTGTAAAACCCTGGATTTCAATGCTAGCTCACAATCATGCGGCGTTCTACTTTACAATTCAGCTTTTGGACAACTTTTGGGCTGTTTGACCAGAGATGGTGACTTTAATATCTGGCTTAGAGAAACCAACTTAAACCGACATGAAAGAAGCCCCAGTCTTTGTCATTTGGGGAAATCTTCTTAGCATCACAGCGACATGTTAGCATGATCCAGTGGTTTTATCGTCATGCAGGCGCTGTCAGATTTGCCCACAGGTAATCTTCTGCTAACACACACGAGAGCGTCACGTTCCTCTGAATGTCCCTCACCTGTCTGAGAGATATGAGGATATTTTCTGTCGTTTTCCTGCAAGATGTCCTTTAGTTCTGTTGCCATAAGCATCTCTTTTTGACAGGAAATGCAGATGCTGGTCCACAAGTTTTATCAGCTTCTGAACGCTGAAGTAAATCTGCAAGCAAATGTGTTTAAACCAGCTAAAAATGAACCGATTACGATTCCTTAAAAGTTTAAGAGTTATTTGGTTTTCAGATTTGCATAAATGAATTGATTTGGTTCAGAGCAGTGAGCTGTGAGTTTTAAAGAAAATGTGCGTTCTTATTATTGATTTCTTATCATGTCAATGTAGTCTTCAATGTTGTGTTGAACATTTATGAGAATTATGGACAAAACAGAGTTACTAATGGACAGTTCTTCACAGTGTTACTGTTCATATTGCTGTTTACAAGTGCTGTGGAGATGCTGAAATTTTAGATATGGTGATGGATCATTTGAGACTACACTCCTGGCCAAATTCTCTCCATTGGCCCTAACCCATCATGGCCTCCCAATCATCCCCATTCACCGAATTGGCCGTATCACTGTCTCTCCACTCTACCAATAGCTGGTGTGTGGTGAGCGCACTGGCGCCGTTGTCCTGTGGCTGCCGTCGTGGTGGTGGTGGTATGGAGAGACCCCCATCATGATTGTGAAGCGCTTTGGGTGTATGACCATACATGATAAATGCGCTATATAAATACACACATTACATTACACTGTAAAAAAATATATATATTTTTACAGTGTAGACATAAAATAACTTCTAAATGCCTTTTAATTTACAGAGATTGGTTGTATTTGTGCGAGGGTTGGGGGGTTCAGTAAAAATAAGGATTAATTCAGTAAATTCTTAGTTATTGCACATGGAAAAACTGTACTTTCAAAGGAATTACTGTAAATGCACAGAGCAATTTTACCAAATAGGTAATGATTAACCTGAAAGTTGGATGTTTTACTGTGTAATTTCACAAAATTGATCAGTTTTAACTAAAATGATAACATAATATTCATTTTAAATTCTAAACTTTACATTTCAAATACTAAACAATTTAATATTTTTTCAGAATTATTGCCAGAACTTCTCATTTTTCTCTTTATAATAGATAATTCCCTTAGTGAATTCCTCATTTGTAAATCACTTTGGATGAAAGCTGTTGCTATATGTGTAAACGTACGTGTAAAGTCAATTTAATCTCTCCTAAATTTTAGGAATTTCCTCTAAAACAAAGTTTTCCACAGAGACTCTCAACAACATTTCTGCAATACAGAATTTACTAGGATATAGTTTGAAAATAGATTTGTTTAGATTTATTGGAATTTTTTTATTTTATTTAGTGATTTTATTTCAGGCGACACGGTGGCTCAGTGGTTAGGACTATCGCCTCACAGCAAGAAGGTCGCTGGTTCGAGCCCCGGCTGGATCAGTTGGCATTTCTGTGTGGAGTTTGCATGTTCTCCCCATGTTGGCGTGGGTTTCCTCCGGGTGCTCCGGTTTCCCCCACAGTCCAAACACATGCACTATAGGGGAATTGGGTAGGCTAAATTGGCAGTAGTGTATGTGTGTGTGAATGATTGTGTAAGGATGTATCCCAGTACTGAGTTGCGACTGGAAGGGCATCCGCCGTGTAAAACATATGCTGGATAAGTTGGCGGTTCATTCCGCTGTGGTGACCTCTGAAAAATAAGGAACTAAGCCAAAGGAAAATTAATGAATGAATGAATGAATGAACTAAATGGTGAGAGCAATGGAGAGAAATTTGTATTAGAAACTGGAAAAACAGTAAAAAAACGTTTCTTGCAAAGGTTGCATTTATTTGATTAAAAAATATTGTAATATTTAATTTTCCTTCGGCTTAGTCCCTTTATTCATTAGGGGTCGCCACAGCAGAGTGAACCGCCAACCATTTAGTTTTCAAAGTTATTTTATAGAATTTCCTCTTCTGGTCTAATTTCTTCAACCATCTGATCAGGATCTGCAGGTTTTCGCACCATAAAAATCACCTCAGTGAAGACATTCAGAAATGCAAATTTCAACTTTGTTCAAGGCCATTTCTGCTGCTGTAATTAACATTGATTGTGTTCATCAAATCAGTTTCAGACATCATTAGCTGAGCCACTCCGTCTTCTGTCTACAGTCAGCCCACGCTTCTCCATCATTATAATATGATCATTTTAGGAGAGACAGTGTAATATTTCAACATTAAACCAGATACATTGAAACTCTTCAATCCAAATCCAAATGATTGTGCATGTTTACTTCACTTTCAGAAGCAAGTTCACTCTCAGAAATAAAGGTATAAGCTGTCACCTTACATAGAAGTTTACCAATATACTCTTTAGGCACTTATATATAATTTTAAGGTACCAATATGGACCATTTAGATATATAACTTTAAGGTACCAATGGTGTTAATGTTGTACATAATTTTAAGGTATACTTTTGGTATTAATATATAACTTTAAGGTACAATAGGTGCTAATACATTACTTTATGTACCAGCATGGACCCTTTAGATGATGATAACTTATATGGACCCTTTGGTGCTAATATATAACTTTTACATGGATTCTTTAGGCACTAATATATAACTTTAAGGTAAGTATCGACTCTATATGTGCTAATATATAAATTTAAGGTACCAATATGGACCTTTTAGGTGCCAATAACTTTAAGGTACCATTTTCGACACTTCAGGGGCTAATATATAAATTTAAGGTACCAGTATGGACACTTTAGGGGCTAATATATAACTTTAAACTACCA
>CAIGQV010000919.1:13143961-13162988 GCA_903798115.1 Danio jaintianensis
TAGGGGCTAATATATAACTTTAAACTACCTGTGTGGACTCTTTATGTGCTAATATAGAAATTTAAGGTACCAGTATGGACCCTTTAGGTGCTAATAACTTTAAGATCCCATTATAGACTCTTTAGATGCTAATATAACTTTAAGGTTACCAGTAGGGACTCTTTAGGGGCTAATAACTTTAAGGTACCATTATAGATTCTTATGTGCTAATATATAACTTTAAGGTTACCCGTATGAACACTTTAGGGGCTAATAAATAACTTTAAATTAAGTGTGTGGACTCTTTATGTGCTAATATAGAAATTTAAGGTACCAGTATAGTCCCTTTAGGTGCTAATAACGTTAAGGTACCATTATAGACTCTTTACAGTAGATGCTAATATATCACTTCAAGGTTACCCGTATGGACCCTTTAGGGGCTAATAACTTTAAGGATTCAGTGTGGACTCTTTAGGGGCTAATATAATAACTTTAAACTACCAGTATGAACCCTTTAGGTGCTAATAATTTTGAGGTACCAATATGGATCCTTTAGGTGCTAACATAGAAGTTCAATACTGTAACTTTTTAAATGGCACCGTCCAAGTGACAGCTTTTGTACCTTTATTTTTGGACTTTACACTTAACACTTTATTTTCAGTGTTTGGACTTTTGGACTCCTTTTTTACACCGCCAGACTGTTTAAAATAGTGAAAGAAAAATAAAAAAGAAAGAACATGCATTAAACCTGCGGTCTCCATGTTGACATTTACCAAGTGCATGAAGCTAATTGGCCCAGAACTCTTCTGACTTGTCTGTGTCCGATCCGCTCTAATAACCATTATAAATAATTACAGACTAGACTTAATGTTGTCGTCATTGCTTTCTCTCTCTTTCTCTTTCTCTCGCTCTCTCTCTTGTTTAAAATGAAGGTCTGATGTAAACTGGGTCACTCTTACACCCTGGAGTGCATGTAGAAAATGTTCAGTCTATTAACGGGCATCTTCCTCCCCAGGCTCTCCTGACCTGATAACATGCTTTTTTAATTGTCATGCCTATGAACTCCAGCATTTGCAATAAAAAAATAAACAATATTTTCCTGTGAAGAAAATAGCCTATGTAGTCCAGTGCTCCAGTTACCAGAGGCTTCCCTTTGGTTTACATTTGAATAAGACTACATTAAAAAGTTGATCTTACAGTATTTAGTGTACTAAAAAGACATGAAAAATCATAAATATTTATCTTAACCTTGTGACAAGCACTTCATTCATCCACTCGTTTCATTCCTCGTACTTTTTATTTTGCTTTGTTGCTTAAATTCCTTTCATTATTTTAATTCTGAACAAAATTATCTTAACATTTTTACTCTTTCACTTTGAGTCACTTGCAGTAAATGTGTCTGCTAATGACAAATTGATAAATATTTAAGCAAAATGTGAGAAAATGGAAGACATTAAAGTAAAAGTATTTGGAAATTACTTTTTGGGAGACACCCATACACACTCATTCACACACACACTCATACACAACGGCCAATTAGGTTTATTCAATTCCGGAGTACCCGGAGGAAACCCATGCCAACACGGGGAGAAGATGCAAACTCCACACAGAAATGCCAACTGGCCCAGCCGGAACTTGAACCAGCGACCTTCTTACTGTGAGGCGACAGCGCTAACCACTGAGCCACCATACTGCAGAAAATAAACAGATAAATAAATTAATTAAAATCAAGCACCAACTGCATTTCCAGCCTCCATGAGATAATGATTTAATTAACCCACTTCAGTTATTCAAAGAGGAATTGTGCATGTTTCTAAACAAATCACCTTTTGAACTGAATATCAATCACATACAGAGATGCCCAACATCAGCTGTCTGACCCTCACTGAACATCTACTCCATGCAACATTATGCAGAAAAGTTCACATAGTCCTATTGACTGATTTATAATTGAGTGTGATTAAAAAATCATCTTCTAATTGTTTAAGTTCAATAGTTTAATTTAGAAACATTAAACATTTAAAAGTTCATCTAAACTTTCAGCAATGACATGCATGACTGCATCATAGTTTTCTAGGTCTGTTGCACATTAAGCACTTTAAAGAGGGATTTGTTCTTGGAAACGTTTTCCACTTTTATTATTAAAGCACCGAGTTGGCTAATACGTCAAGTTATATTTACTTCTAAATCAAAATTAACACTATTTTTTTATTTTTTTTTAGCTTACATTGCTTCATAATAAATCACGCTGGAATCCTTACTGAAGTAAAGCAGGAAGGAAATTCTGGATCATACTTTGTTACAAAGTTTTTAAATATTGAAACAAATAAAAGTTCAACTGTAAAGCAGCTCAAAACAGCTAAAAAAAAATGCATATTTATTAATGGCAAATCCAGAGAACCAACAATAAGAACTTTAAAGTGGTCTCTGTCTAGTGTTAACATGTTTTGTTAATAAAAATGATTAATAACATCATTCATTTATTCATTCATTTTCCTTCGGCTTAGTCCCTTTATTCATCAGGGGTCGTTACAGCGAAATGAACCGCCAACTTATCCAGCATATGTTTTACACAGTGGATGCCCTTCCAGCTGCAACCCAGTTCTGGGAAACATCCATACACTCTCACATTCACACATTACAGCCAATTTAGTTCATCCAATTCACCTATAGCGCATGTGTTTGGACTGTGGGGGAAACCGGAGCACCTGGAGGAAACCCATGCCAACATGGGGAAAGCATGCAAACTCCACAAAGAAATGCCAACTGACCCAGCCGGGACTCGAACCAGCGACCTTCTTGCTGTGAGGCAACAGTGCTAACCACTGAGCCACCATGTCGCCAACATAATTGTAATTCTGATATTTTTATCATTCTTGGAAAATTGTCTTATGTAAGTTATTTTAACTATCAATCAGGAGTATTGTAATGTTTACCACTTACACTAATATTCAGAGTTCAATTCTTTCTGTAAAAGTGTTGAATTTTCATTCTTTACAATAGAGTCAAGCAACAATCAACTCCCAGTAGTGTAAACCAGTAATTTTTTTTTAACCCGATACAGTGTAAATATAACTCCTTTATTGTGTTGTACAAGTAACTCTCTTAAAATATTAAGAATATTGGGACAATATGTTCACTCATTCGGAGTTGATTTTAAATCTGTTACAGTTGAAATAACACTGCTAATTTTGTGTGTAAATTTCATCCAAACCTTTAGTATAATGTGAAATGGATCACATTTAACACATTAAAATCATTTAAATAGATTTAAACATAAAAACAATGCAAGCCCATTTTTACCACACGCATAAAAATATGATTTACAAAGCCTGATTTAAGACATAAAATTACAAATTATGCTGCTTTGTCAATTTCATTTGATACAGTCATAATTTGGGCATAAAGAAAGGAATTACACTAAGTTACAAGGTGAAAATGATTAGGTAGCGAGTCATAATTACGAGACAGAAAGACATCAATTGCAAAGGAATTTGAAGTATACTAGTCATTATTCAGCTCAAGCTCAATATTGATTCAGTTCATCAAATATGAAACAAATAAATACACTTTACAATGTTTCATTAGTTAATGAACCTTAATGTATTGCAAACAAAGAACAGCACATTTATTACATAATATTTGTTAACATTAATGAAATACAGCCATTCATCTGTAGTCCTTGTTAAATCACAGTGCATTAATTAATGTTACCAAGCACAACTTTTGATTTTAAAAATGCAGTAAATGCTGAAAAATAGCAATAATTAACTATGATTAATAAATGCTGGACACAATGTTCATTTAACCCACATGAAATAATGCTACAGTAATTCATAGTAAATACTATAGGGCTTTTTTAAACCATAATTCTGTAAAATGTATTATACTGTATATATTATAGTATTGTGGGCGTCACCGTGGCGCAGTGGGTAGCATGATCGCCTCACAGCAAGAAGGTCGCTGGTTTGAGCCTCGGCTGGGTCAGTTGGCATTTCTGTGTGGAGTTTGCATGTTCTCCCCGTGTTGGCGTGGGTTTCCTCCGGGTGCTCCGGTTTCCCCCACAGTCCAAAGACATGCGCTATAGGTGAATTGGGTAGGCGAAATTGTCCGTAGTGTGTATGTGTGTGAATGAGAGTGTATGGGTGTTTCCCAGAGATGGGTTGCAGCTGGAAGGGCATCCGCTGCGTAAAGCATATGCTGGATAAGTTGGCGGTTCATTCCACTGTGGCGACCCCAGATTGATAAAGGGACTAAGCCGAAAAGAAAATGAATGAATATTATAGTATTTACAACTCATTGTTAAGGAATGTTCCAGTATAACCTATAGTTGAAGAAAACTACAGTATTGGGTAATTTGTTTATACCATATTGGTGATGTCATTGGCCCATTAACATTTCCTGCTTGTTATCAAACTATTTCATAACTGTAATAAGAGGCAATTCAATCATAACTTAATGTTGAAAAAGCTATCATAACATTATTTATAAATATGTGGCTCTTTTTGGATTCTCGCAAGTTATAGAAACTAAAAATGTAAAACAGGAAATATGCTGGGACCATTGTTTTTGTTTACATCCCTCCAAATGGTCTATAGAGCCACAGATTAATTCAAGTGATATCCTATATGAAATAATATTATAGCAATTTATAGCAAAGTGTTTTGAACAATAATGTTTTGAACCACACTATCATAAAGTGTACTATACTCTCTACATTAAAGTATTTATTAAATATTACAGCTTACTGTAGTATTAAGTGAACTGATAAACTGTACTAAATACTGTATTATACGATAGCGTTTACTACAGTAAACTGTGGTGTACTGTAGTATAATATACCCTTAGTTAAAAAACTACAATAGTGGGTAATTTGTTTATATAACCATAGTTGTTGTGTTACCACAACCATATAATCACCAAAACAGATTAATTCAAGTAATATCCTAGACGAAATAATACTATAGTAATTTATAGTAAAGTGTGTTTATAGTAAATACTGTTTTGAACCATACTAGTGTAAAGTGTACTATACTGTCTACATTAAAGTATTTATTAAATATTACAGCTTACCGTAGTATTAAGTGAACTGATAAACTGTAATAAATACTGTACTATACGATAGCTTTTACTACAGTAAACTGTTGTGTACTGTAGTATAATATACCCTATAGTTGTGGGAAAATTACATTTGTTTATATTACTATAGTTCTCGTGTTACCATAGCAACAATAAAATTACCACAACAGATTAATGCAAGTATGGTTCAAAACACTATAGTATTTACTATAAATTACTATAGTATTTTTGCATGTGGGATGGTTCAAAAACACTAGTATTTGCTATAATTACTATAGTATTTTTTCATATTGGTGACATTGACCTTAATTAATGGGACTAATGGGTATAAAGTTCAATTTAATTCAATTCAATTCATCTTTATTTCTATAGCGCTTTTACAATGTAGATTGTGTCAAAGCAGCTTCACATAGAAGATTATAGTGAATTGGAATGGTGTCCGTTCAGTTTTTAGAGTTAAAGTTCAGTTCAGTTCAGTGTGGTCTAATTTTCACTGCTGAGAGTCCAAACACTGAAGAGCAAATCCATCGATGCGCAGCTCTACAAGTCCCGAACCATGCAAGCCAGTGGCGACAGCGGCGAGGAACGAACTTCACCAATTTGCGAAAGTGAGGGAAAAAAAACCTCGAGAGAAACCAGGCTCAGTTGGGCACGACCATTTCTCCTATGACCAAACGTCTTGTGCAGAGCTGCAGTCTAGGCGCCGGAGGCTGGTGAACGCTGGACGACAGAGAAGACTCGTCTTTCACTGGGGTCTCACAGGAATCGGTCTCATGCTCTCCACTCCTCCATGACCACCACAGCAGCTGCTCAGGATACGGCCTGGTCCGGAATTATGGAAACCTTGGGTTCCATAATTCCAACCTCTTCACAGGTCTTGGATTGCATTAGTGGCGCTGCATAGTCTCTGGGGGCCTCGGGATGAGTATCCCCAGGTGGAAATAGAGAATAAAGAGAATAATTAGCGTAGCTGCTGTTCATAGTGTATATAAACGAGATGCAAAAACCTGCGTGGAGCACATTCATGCATCATACCGCTATGCGATGCATTGAGTGTATGCTTTACTAAAAAGATAGGTCTTTAATCTAGTTTTGAAAAAACTGTGACCTAAAACTCAAATGTCCACAAATATATATGGATTATTATGGATAGGAGCTGCATATTCCAGTGTTCACTCTCTTTCTGTCTGTGTTCTCATGTGCACATTGTGTCTGTAATTCAGCATGATATTCTCCTTCATCATCCATTAACCCTGAGTGTCCTGTGGGACCTGTGAGGTGAAGGGTCCCGAGTGCCTCTTTAAACAGCTGCTCTTGGGGAATTAGATCCTCCATTCATCCTCCGTCTCTCCAGAGATGCTCGTTTTCTGCCCTCCAGCCAATCACAGCACTGCTACTCAACTGGCTACTCATAACTGTGTATTTTGTGTATTTTAGCCCAGTAGCATTTGCATACAATCTGAAAGCTCACTGCAATGCACGTCTCTTCTAAAGGAGGCGCCTGCTGATAATGAAGAAACAACAGGATCAATAATCCCATTACTAATCCACATTTTTACCTACGGCTCATTAACTTCTGAAATGGAAAAATGTCACTGAATTTCATCTTCAGGGTCTTTTCATAATTTCTTCACGGTTATAAAGAGGAAGAAAAACCTAACCTGAAGTCTACCTTCAGGGACAGTAGAAACACACATTGAGCGCTCCTGACAGGACTATACAGTTATTGAAGACCAATAGTCAGTAATAAACACATTTAGCTTTCGGCAAAACTTAACACTGTACAAAATAATTTACTGTACTCCAATGAAACTGATGTAAAGTTTTATAATTTAGTAGAGTCAGAGAAGAGGGATGCTAGAAAAGCACAGTTATATTTAAGTGTATATATTGCTTTTGTGTTGTAAGGGAAGCCCCAAACATGTATGCTATAGTTAATCAGAATTTGCACATAAAAATAACTTGTGAGTTATAATAGTATACACTACCTGACAAAACCCAATGAATCCTTTTTTTCAGTGTACACTACCTGACAAAAGTCTTGTCATTGATCCCAGTTGTAAGAGCAACGAATAATAACTTGACTTCTAGATGATCATTTGGAAAAGTGTCAGAAGGTAGATTTGTCTGATGAATCATCTGTTGAACTGCATCCCAATCATCACAAATACTGCAGAAGACCTATTGGAACCCGCATAGACCCAAGATTCTCACAGAAATCAGTCAAGTTTGGTGAAGGAAAAATCATGGTTTGTGGTTACATTCAGTATGGGGGCGTGCGAGAGATCTGCAGAGTGGATGGCAACATCAACAGCCTGAGGTATCAAGACATTTGTGCTGCCCATTACATTACAAACCACAGGAGAGGGCAAATTCTTCAGCAAATTCTCATACTTCAGCCTCCACATCAAAGTTCCTGAAAGCAAATAAGGTCAAGGTGCTTCCAGGATCGGCCAGCCCAGTCACCAGACATGAACATTATTGAGCATGTCTGGGGAAAGATGAAGGAGGAGGTATTGAAGATGAATCCAAAGAATCTTGATGAACTCTGGGAGTCCTGCAAGAACGCTTTCTCTGCCATTCCAGATGACTTTATTAATAAGTTCTTTGAGTCATTGCAGAGATGTATGGATGCAGTCCTCCAAGCTCATGGGAGTCGAGCTTGGAGGACTGCATACGATACACAATATTCATTCTGTTTCCACTGCACCATGACTTTATATTCTATACTGTACATTATTTCTGTTAAGTGACAAGACTTTTGTCTAAGCAAAGTCAGACCATACTGTCCTCATTAAATAATCAAACATCAAGGCATGATCATGTTTTATTTTGGTCAAATAAGCGTGATCTAGAGGCCTTTGCCTTTCCTATAAGCCACTTCTGACACCAAATGATCAACTAGAAGTCAAGTTATAATTTGTTGATCCTAAAACTTAGATATAGGCGACAGGACTTTTGTCAGGCAGTGTATATACTATTGTAACTCATAAGTTATTTTTATGTGCATATTCTGAGCATAATAGTATAGCATAATTACGTTTTTCAATTAATAAAAATGAGATAAATGGTTTAGATTATAATGCGCGCACACACACACGCACGCACGCACGCACGCACGCACGCACACACAAAAAAAAAATATATATATATATCAGTTATGAGATGTTATTATAAATATATATAAATTATTATAATATATAATTATTATAAAAATGTAACAAAATCCTGATTTAAAAAAGTCATCATAATGAGATAAAAATATGAACATCAAACACTGGCCTTTAATTGTTTGTACTGATATTACTAAAACCAGTTTGTGGAAAGCAGACTGAAAACAATACTATAGTAGTAATTTACAGTAAATACCATATTCATTTTGAATCATACTATAGTAAATCATATTATACTACAGTTTTTACAACACTCTGTTAATGAAAGCAGCATACTGTAGGATTAACTATAGTGAACTGACAAACTGTAATAAATACTGTAGTATATTTAATTTGTAATACAATAATCTGTGGTGTATAATATGTAGTATAACGCAGTGTAGTATAATGTATCCTATAGTTGTAAAAAACAATTTGGGTCATTTCTTTATTGCTTTATTGCTCGAACAGGCACAGGACATCAACATGACGTCAGATTGACATTGTACCCCAACGTTGTGGGGATGTTGCATTTTGTTTAGAAATTTAAATTGAGTTTGACGTCAGAACCTAACGTCAGACCGACGCCAATGTCCAACCTAAAGGCAACCAAATATCAACGTGTAATGATGTTAAAGCTTGACGTTGTGTGGACGTTACCACTATGACGTCTATCAGACGTTGGATTTTAGTTGCCATACCTGACGAATAAATGTCAGTATTTGACGTCAATATGACGCTGGTTTAAGATGTTGGCTCGACGTTGGATTTTGGTCACTTTCCTGCACAACCTAAAATCGACCAAATTTCAACATCATTTAATGTCACGTCAAAATAACATTGTCCTTAGACGCTGGCTAGACATTGAATTTTGGTCACCTGACATCACAACCTAAATCTAACCTAATATTAATGTCTTATGATGTTGTGTGCCTGCTGGGATATTTGTCGTCTTACCATATCAACTATAGAATTACAACAACGATTAATGCAAATAGGCTTACTGTACCATAGTAACATTTTATTTACTAGTATTTACTGCTATAAATTGCTTTTTTTTTCATATGAGCCCAGTACATCCCTTCCGGGATTAATCACAATCTTATAAAGGGTTGTTTCTGTGATACTAATTTCCCCAAAATAACGAGTTTTCATTGATTTTGTTTTCTCGGGGTGTTTTATGCGATTCAAATCTTGATAACAGTGATTTTATTACCGTGTTTTATTGGTGTGGTGGTGTTGTTCAGCACAGTGAGGGATGGACGGCGGGTTTCAGGCAATCTGACGATCACTGGACAGAAACACACTCATGGAGAGCGGTGTGTGTGTGTGTGTGTGTGTGTGGCATATTGATAATAACACTGAGGTTATGGACGGGACGCGGCCCGGCTGTTTAATTCATCACAGGCCACAGATGAATGAGCCACTAACGGGAATAAATGAGTCAATTACAGGAGATGCGCTGTGTGCTTGTGCTTCACCTGCCTGATGTTTTCATTATAAATAATGGAATAACCACCCTGTGTCTTTCAATATGTTATAGTCCTAATAACGAACGAAGAGAGAGCAAACAAATGCTGTATATACAGTACTATCACACCATGAATGATCATCTGCATGTCATGTTTCACTTGTTAGATTGGAAATTAGACTTGTTTTCTTCTAAAAGGACAATCTCTGGGTTGCTCTTGACATACAGTGGAAGCTGGTAACCTCTTGAGCTCTAGAAAGGATGGTAAAGAATATATAAAGAAGTGAGGAAAGGGCACAGATTTAAGTCATAATGCAATACAAATGATTTGAAATGCATTGCAAATCATTGCACATCATCAACTTACGTTTGTGAAATCATTCAGCAAGATTGAATATGCATATGAAGTACAGGGGAGGGCAGCGCGGTGGCTCAGTGGTTAGCACTGTCGCCTCACAGCAACAAGGTCACTGCTTCGAGCCCCGGCTGGGCCAGTTGGCATTTCTGTGTGGAGTTTGCATGTTCTCCACATGTTGGCGTGGGTTTCCTCCGGGTGCTCCGGTTTCCCCCACAGTACAAACATATGCGCTATAGGTGAATTGAATAAACTAAATTGGCCGTAGTGTATTAGTGTGAATGTGAGAGTGCATGGGTGTTTCCCAGTACTGGGTTGCAGCTGGAAGGGCATCCGCTGTGTAAAACATATGCTGGATAAGTTGGCGGTTCATTCCGCTGTGGCGACCCCTGATGAATAAGGGACTAAGCCGAAGGAAAATGAATGAATGAATGATTGAATAAGGAACAGTGGACATTTGAAAGCTTGAAGTGAAGATTTCAATAAATTTTGGTTATTTCATAAGTAATATGATATATAATACATAAAATCAATGCAATTAATTCAATCAATGTGATTAATGTCTTTAAAAAGGCCCTTATTGCCCTAAATTTAGTATTTTCTACAGTTAAATATCAAATCATGAGCCCTCCTTTTAATACTTTTTTCAAATATTTCACTGTTCAACACATTTTTAAAAATAATACATTTAATAATAGCTATTCCTAATAACTAATTTCCATTGCCATGATGACAGTAAATATAATATTGTACTTGTTATATTTAGCTTGAAGTGCAATTTAAAGGCGTAACTAGGTTAATTAAAGGAAAGTTAGGTTACTTATGCAAGTCATTGGACAACAGTAATTTGTGTAGACAATCAAAACAACAACAACAACAATAATTTCTTAATGGGAAATTATTCCTAATTAATAATATTGACGTTTGCAGTTTTATGTGTTTTTTATTCCAGCCAAACTAACAAAGTATAATAGGAAATTATATGGAAATATTTACTTGCTGTGGATCATTTGGTCTTATTCAGCAAAATTCATTCACCTTCAATATTCCCTTCATATATTTAGACTTACTTAAAAGGCACCTATTACGTCCCTTTTTACAAGATGTAAAATATGTCTGTGATGTCCCTAGAGTGTGTGTGTGGTTTCAGCTCAAAATACCACACAAATAATGTTTTATAACTCTTTGAAACTGCCCCTTTTAAGCTTTGATCCTAATTGTGCCATTTTGGTGACTGTCGCTTTAAATTCAAATGAGATTGTGCTCTTTTTAAAAGAGGGCGGAGCTACAAATGCCTGTGAGTCAGCATAGTGGCTGATTCAAAAACAAGACTGACTTCCTATTCTAACAAGGGAGAGATGGTGACTAGTGGGCAGGGCTTTCCACTTCTGATGACATGTACAAAGGGAGAATGTCAATCAAAGTGTTTCTGCAGACTGTTTTTATTAAGTGTGATTATAAAAAGATATTACTGTTAGAAGTTGGTTATATTCATATACTGTTATACCCTTATAAAAGTGATTTTTGCATAATAGTTCCTATTTAAAATAATTGCAGAAAAGAATATCAGCTGCAGCCCTGTAATGAGCTGAGCTGGTTTTGAAGAGCTGTCAGGCCCTGTTAAGTTACACACACATCATGTCTATCCACCTTCATCTCTGCAGGCAGGTGACTGACAGGTCAGACAATTATTAGCTTGACTGGGTGTTCATGTGCATCACAAAACCTGCAAAGCATGATGGGCTGAGCTCTAAAAGTTCTCAACACACACCTCAAGAAAGTTCTATACATTCATTAGCTTATAAAAAAAACAATTTGGAGGAAAATGAAGGTGAATAGCTTGATATCTGTAAACTATTATTGCAATTTAAAATAACTAATTTATATTTTCATTCATTCATTAAATGGACGGCGCGGTGACGCAGTGGGTAGCACTGTTGCCTCACAGCAAGAAGGTCGCTGGGTCAAGCCTCGGCTGGGTCAGTTGGCATTTCTGTTTGGAGTTTGCATGTTCTCCCCGTGGTGGCGTGGGTTTCCTCCGGGTGCTCCGGTTTCCCCCACAAGTACAAAGACATGTGGTATAGGTGAATTGGGTAGGCTAAATTGTCAGTAGTGTATGTGTGCGAATGGGAGTGTATGGGTGTTTCCCAGTGATGGGTTGCAGCTGGAAGGGCATCCGCTGCGTAAAACATATCCTGGATGAGTTGGCGGTTTGTTCCGCTGTGGCAACCCCTGATTGATAAAGGGACTAAGCCGAAGGAAAATGAATTAATTCATTCATTAATTTTCCTTTGGTTTAGTCTCTATTTCAGAGGTCGCCACAGCAGAATGAACCGCCAACTATTCCAGCATATGTTTTACGCAGCGGATGCCCTTCCAGCCACAACCCAGTACTCGAAAACACCCATACACATTCACACAAACACTCATACACTACGGCCAATTAGTTTATTCAATTCACCTATACCGCATATCTTTGGACTATGGGGGAAACCGGAGCACCCGGAGGAAACCCACGCCAACACGGGAGAACATGCAAACTCCACACAGAAATGCCAACTGGCTCAGCCAGGAGTCAAACCAGCGACCTTCTTTCTATGAGGCGACAGTGCTAACCACTGAGCTGCCCCAATTTGTAGTTTAAAACATTTTAAAATGTTGAGTTTTCAGCATCATTACACAATGATGCATCATAACACATGATCCTTCAAAAATCAGTCTAATTTGTTGTTCAGGTAAAGTTGGTGAGAGATGATTAGGAATGGTAAAGGATTCGAACTCAGGAAGCCCAGAACATTGTTGAGATCTGGGCTGTGTTTTCTCATACATGCCATTTACAGTTCTTCTATTATGCGTCTGTGAGAAGCCTGGGCTTGTTGCACATAAATTACATGACAACTGACTGACCTAAACCCTTCCCTAAACCCAAACTATAGTGTTTTCAAAAGCAAACATAAAGAGAAAAATGCATCACACCCACGTAGTTTTATCACAATATTACATTGTTTTTTTCTATTATATGGAATCGCCCTTGAACAGACTCGAGCCCAAGCACTTCGTATCCCAAGTATGACACCGTACAAGGTGAGCTACCGAGCAAACTGACCATGGCTGAAAAGTCCATATGGAGATAAGCAGGTGAGATTCGATAACAAATCAGATGCTTTCAAAGGGGTAGTTCACAAAAAAATGAAAATTTACTTACTATTTACTTTCCCTCAAGTGGTTCCAAACCTTTATGAGTTTCTTTTTTCTTATGAACACAAAAGACGATATTTTTTATGAAAGCTGAAATCTGTAACCATTGACTTCCATAGTAGGAAAAACAAATACTATGGTAGTCAGTTGTTCTAGGTTTCCAAATTTCTTCAAAATATCTTCCTTTGTGTTCAACAGAAGATAAAAACTCAAACAGGATTGGAACAAGAGGATACTGAGTAAATTATTACAGAATTTTTGTTTTTGGGTGAACAATCCCTTGAAAGTGTTTTGTGGTATTTATTCAGTAACGTACAAAGAACAGTGCAAAAATTATCCTTAATTGTCACATTGTCAATAAATCCTTACTTATCTGCACTGATTCTAAACAGAAATCTTTTGTAACAGTTCAATTTTCTTTAATCTCACTTTTAATAGTATATTTTAAGGGATAGTTCATCCAAAAAATGAAAATTCTGTCATTTTCTGTCGTTTGTCATTTCTTTCAAATTTATTTTTGAGTCTCTTTCTTCTGTTGAACACAAAAGATAGGTAGGTAGCTAAAACCCATTGACTTCCATTGATTTTATTAGTGAAAGTAACCAGCATTTTTCAGAATAACTTTTTGTCGTGCTCAACAGAAGAAAGAAACTCTTAAAGGTTAAAACCACATGAGAAAGAATAAATGATGAGCTATTTTCCTTTTTTGTGTGAACTATCCCTTTAATGCTGAACAGAAGTATAAAGAAACTAACTTTTGAAAGGTAAAGTGCGCAAGTGACCATTGGGCGAACTTTCACTTTAACTGGTTCCTGGAAACAATAAACATTCACACAGACTGAGAAAGACAGAAGAGGGAGGAAAAAGCCAAAGAGCGAGCAGTGATAAATGACCTGGACTGGCGGTGGCGGTGACAGATAGAAGCTGTTAACAGGAGCTCAGAATTAGTCTCTGTCATAAACCTGAGCCCTCATTAGAGAAACGGACAGCAGAGGGACAAGCCAAGGATTTCTCAAACACCTAAAGATGTGGACGCATTCACATCAGACAAACACTGACCTGCTGAGACTGAGCAATGAGAACAAGGCAAATAGTTTATAACAAAACTACTGTATACAGACGTCTGTTCACTATATTCAACATGCAGTTAGCATCAAAATTATCAGCTCTCCTGTGAAGTTGTTATTATTTTTCACATATTTCCAAAGCGGTGTTTAATAACAGAGCAAGGTCATATTTTCCCAGAGTATTTCCTATTATATTTTTCTTTTGACGAAAGATGTTTTCTTTTATTTGGCTGGAATACAGTGAAAGTGAAATATATATTTTAATTCCATTAATTCATTTTTACACTCCCGTAACATCTGATCAAGTGATCAAAATCTTCTTTTAGTTCCTCAGTCCAGACTGAAACGGTTAGTGGACAGAGCTTTCTCTGTGGCAGGCCCGCCGTTATGGAACACTTTGCCCCTTGAGATTAGAATGGCTCCATCACTATCTATCTTTAAATCACTCCTAAAAACTTACCTATTTAGCTTGGCCTTTTAATATTATTGTAATGGCTTTTCTACTGCTTCATTTTATTTTTATTTAGTCGTCTCTCTTGGCTTATTTTTATGTTTTTATAATCTGCCTTTTTATTTTACTTTGTCTTATGTACAGCACGTTGGTCAGTCTTGTGGCTGTTTTTAAATGTGCTTTATAAATAAATGAACTTGAACTTAATTTAAAACTGCCTAATTCAATATTATTAGCCCCCTTAAGAAATATATATTTTGCAATTGGCTACAGAACAAACCACTGCTGTCCAATGACTTGCCTAATTAACCTAACTTGCCTAATTAACCTAACTTGCCTAGTTAGGCCTTTAAATTGCACTAAGCTGAATACTATTGTCACGCTGTGCTCTGCACACAAAGGCACGAAACACGGGAGTTATCAAACACGAAGATTTATTAACAAACACTCACTGGCAGATGGAGACACGGGAAGACGGAGACACGGGAAGACGGAGACACGGGAAGACGGAGACACGGGAAGACGGAGACACGGGAACATGGACAACACACCATGGCAATACAATACTGGACCAAGGAGGAACTAAACTAAGGGGGTATATATACACACATGAGGGATAATGAAACACAGGTGAAAACAATCAACATTAGAAAACGGCGGGAAACAGAACAAAGGGATCACATGATGACAACATGGAATAGACACCTGACAACTATAGTATCTTGCAAAACAACTAAAATATTATGTACTGTCGTCATGGCAAAGATAAAAGAAATTAGCTCTTAGAATTTAGTGTTTTAAAACTATTATGTTTAAAATGTGTTTTTCTCTCCATTAAACATCACTTGGAAATATTGGAAAAGTCATTAAAATTTCACTATACATCATATTTTGCTTTAAAAACTACTTTAAAAAAATGTTTTAATCAGCAAGGGTGCATTAATTAGATTGAATGACTGAATGTGACAGGCAAGACATTTCTCCTATTGTGCTAAAAACACAACAGATAAATACAAATATTAATGAAGTTGCACAACTGTTAATATTAATAAGAAGTGTTGGAAAACTTTTTTTAAATGTAATAACAAAAAAATAATTGATAAATAATATGATATTGCATGTCTTTTTAGGGGGCGACACGGAGGCTCAGTGGTTAGCACTCACAGCAAGAAGGTTGCTGGTTCGAGTCCCAGCTGGGCCAGATGGCATTTCTGTGTGGAGTTTGCATGTTCTCCCCGTGTTGGCGTGGGTTTCCTCCGGGTGCTCCGGTTTCGGAATTGAATAAACTAAATTGTCTGTAGTGTGAATGAGTGTGTATGGATGTTACCCAGTACTGGGTTGCAGCTGGAAGGGCATCCGTTGTGTATAACATATGCTGGCTAAGTTGGCGGTTTATTCCGCTGTGGCGACCCCAGATTAATAAAGGGACTAAGCCAAAGGAAAATTAATGAATGAATTTTATATATAGAAATGTATTACAGCTTTTAATGTTAATGGTTCTTAACAGATTTTTGGTGATTTACATTGAATCCAATGAATGACCAGCATAAATTTGCACCTACAGTCAAGCCTGAAATCATTCATACCCCTGGCAAATTCTGACTTAAAAGGCATTTCTTTTCAACCAGCAAGTTTTGCTGGAAATGACACAGGCTTCTCCCAAACGATAATAAGACAATATACAAGAGGCATCACTGTGGAAAAGTAAAAATATTTATTTAAGTAACTGTAAGTCAGAATTTGCCTGGGGCAGTGTTGGGGGTAATGTATTACAAGTAATCCGAGTTGCGTAATAATATTACCTTTCTAAGCAACCAGTAAAGTTAAGTAATAATATTTTAGTTACTTTTTGTTGAATTAATTAGCTTTAAAAAAGTAAATTGCCGAATTACAAATGAGATGACAGAATGCACTCATTGTTTTGAACACATGGAAGAAAAGGAATTGTACTTAAAAATGGTTTGTACTTCACTAAGAAGACACAAAGTACAAAAGCATCAAACACATTGCTTTAAACTTTCATTAATCTCTATATACGGCATGTGGAGCTTTGGGTCAGGAAGTTCTCAGAAGGTGACATTATCCTACATTATTATTATTCAAGGTGTTTTTTAAGGTAAATAACGGTGTAGGTTATACAGTGTGTTGTTAATTGCAGAACTCCTCTATTTAAAACAAAAAAAAGAAGAACCCCCCCCCACCCCCCCAACCCCTGCAAGTTCTGAAAGAGATCAAGCCTCAGACAGGTGAGAAATGTAACGCAAAAGTAACTCAAAAGTAATGTAACGCATTATTTACTATAAAAAGTAACTAAGTAACGCAACTAGTTACTTTTTAGGAGAGTAACTCAATATTGTAATGCACTACTTTCCAAAGTAACTTTCCCCAACACTGGCCAGAGGTGTGAATAATTTCAGGATTTTGAATATTCTAGAATATCCTATTGACCCACAAACGTTTTTGCTTAGTCATAGTTGTTGACTGTATCAAATCTTTTGTTCAGTTCCTCTCTCTGTGTGTGTTGGCATTGCTGTAGGTTATGCATAAGAGTGGGTTATGAAAATGCCATCTGCTATAATAATGCCTCCCACACATCAATTATCATCCATAAGTGGTCTTAGTATAGAGCAATTAACCTTTCTTCAGCTGGCCGGCAGACTGTGAAGTGTCTGCCGCAGAACCAGAGGGGTTTGTTAAGAGATACAATCCGAAAAAAAAACAAGATCACATTTAAGATTAACTCCAAAAATAAAAATTGGGAAGAATGTAATCTCTGACCGAGTGGAAAGGAAAAGTCTGAAAGACCAGAGAGTCTTTTCAAACCCGTGATTTGAGGCTTCCTGTATCAAAAACAATGAAGGATGTGTTTCTTCATGATGTTTAATGACGTTTTGGATGATTAATAAATATATATATACAGTTGAAGTCAAAATTATTATGACTTCATTTTTCCCCCCCAAATATTTCCCAAATGATGTTTAACAGAGCAAGGAATTTTTCACAGTATTTCCTATAATATTTTTTCTTCTGGAGAAAGTCTTATTTGTTTTATTTCGGCTAAAATAAAAGCAGTTTTAAATTCTTTAAAAAACATTTTAAGGTCAAAATTATTAGCCCCCTTAAGCATTATTTATTTTCAATTGTCTGCAGAACAAACCCATGTTATACCACCCGATTCGAATGTTATCACTCAATTGAATGGGCATTATCAGTGGTTATCAGCTGATAGATATGGGCCAGTAGGGGCCTTCTGCGCCTACTAGTGGGCTCAGAAGGCTGTTATCATCCATCCACATGGTTAATCAGATATACTAATAGAGAAGACTCCAGATCCAGATCTGTTTTTACATTACTGTGACAGTTGGGTTTAGGCTTGGGGTAGGGGTAGACGTTAATAAAATACAATTAATGGGAAATTTTATAAATAATATAACTAATTCTAGTTAACTTCCGGCCGCAGCCATATGTGATCTATAGCAGCTTAACCATGTAGATGGATGATTACAGCCTTCTGAGCCCACTAGTAGGCGCAGAAGGCCCCTACTGGCTCATATCTATCAGCTGATAAACCACTGATAACGCCGATTCAATCCAGTGATAACATTCGAATCGGCTGGTTATACAGTGACTTGCCTAATTACCATAACTTGCCTAATTAACCTAGTTAAGCCTTTAAATGTCACTTTAAGCTGAATTCTAGCATCTTGAAAAATATCTAGTCAAATATTATGTACTGTCATCATGGCAAAGATAAAGAAATTATTTATTAGAAATGAGTTATTAAAACTCCTCTCTCCGTTAAACAGAAATTGGGGGAAAATATACAGGGGTGCTAATAATTCAGGACAGCTAATAATTGTGACTTTAACTGTATGTATATGTAAATGTATATGGGTTTGTTCAAACCATTAAGCGTAAAATGGTAATAGTAAAAGCAATTCTTGGCTATTTTCTAAATCTGTGTACAACACTGCATCCATTAAGTTTCATTTTAAAAAAGCAATTCACTCCAGTTTGAGCTGACAGTGAAATTGCTTCCAACTCCTTGTCAAAGCTAGTGGTACCTTTTTCTTTTTGCCTTCCAAAAAATGCCAGAATACACAAACAACTTGTGATGTGCGAGGCCACGGGGAGCCTTTACAGCCCTCTCAGACACAGCGTGTGTGTGTGTGTGCGATAGAAATGACACTAACAGAATCATTTCACGCTTGGTTGCACTAGCTCCCAGACACACACACACACACACACACACACACACACACACACACACACACA
>CAIGQV010000919.1:13190958-13207327 GCA_903798115.1 Danio jaintianensis
CACTCACACACACACACACACACACACACACACACACACACACACACACACTCCCACACAGAGCTGATAAACAGAGTAAAGCTGAAGTGACAGCTCTGCTGAGAGAGAGCGACTACACTTTTCAATGACTCATGACAATCTCTGTGTATTAAGGAGAAACTACCTTTACACAGACACAACAGCAGGAAGTAATTACATGAGCACTTCATCTAAAAACACAACATCCTTCTTTGTGTGCTCAGTTTCCTTTAAACAGGCCAGTTCATATTTTTACAATATTATACAAAATGCTTTGTTTTACTCTTTTTCTGTGGATTACATAAAATTAAGTCAATTAAATTAATAAATAACCAAAGGAAAAACATAATGCATTCTGATTGCATACAGTCGTGGCCAAAAGTTTTGAGAATGACACAAATATTGGTTTTCACAAAGTTTGCTGCTAAACTGCTTTTAGATCTTTGTTTCAGTTGTTTCTGTGATGTACTGAAATATAATTACAAGCACTTCATACGTTTCAACGGCTTTTATCGACAATTACATGACATTTATGCAAAGAGTCAGTATTTGCAGTGTTGGCCCTTCTTTTTCAGGACCTCTGCAATTCGACTGGGCACGCTCTCAATCAACTTCTGGGCCAAATCCTGACTGATAGCAACCCATTCTTTCATAATCACTTCTTGGAGTTTGTCAGAATTAGTGGGTTTTTGTTTGTCCACCAGCCTCTTGAGGATTGACCACAAGTTCTCAATGGGATTAAGATCTGGGGAACTTCCAGGCCGTGGACCCAAAATTCCAACGTTTTGGTCCCCGAGCCACTTAGATATCATTTTCGCCTTATGGCACAGTGCTCCATCGTGCTGGAAAATGCATTGTTCTTCACCAAACTGTTGTTGGACTGTTGGAAGAAGTTGCTGTTGGAGGGTGTTTTTGATACCATTCTTTATTGCTGTGTTTTTGGGCAAAATTGTGAGTGAGCCCACTCCCATGGATGAGAAGCAACCCCACACATGAATGGTCTCAGGATGCTTTACTGTTGGCATGACACAGGACTGATGGTAGCGCTCACCTTTTCTTCTCCGGACAAGCCTTTTTCCAGATGCCCCAAACAATCGGAAAGGGGCTTCATCTGAGAATATGACTTTGCCCCAGTCCTCAGCAGTCCATTCGTCATACTTTTTGCAGAAGATCAATCTGTCCCTGATGTTTTTTTTTGGAGAGAAGTGGCTTCCTTGCTGCCCTTCTTGACACCAGGCCATCTTCCAAAAGTCTTCGCCTCACTGTGCGTGCAGATGCACTCACACCTGCCTGCTGCCATTCCTGAGCAAGCTCTGCACTGGTGGCACTCTGATCCCGCAGCTGAATCCCCTTTAGGAGACTCCTGGTGCTTGCTGGACTTTCTTGGATGCCCTGAAGCCTTCTTAACAAGAATTGAACCTCTTTCCTTGAAGTTCTTGATGATTCTATAAATTGTTGATTTAGGTGCAATCTTAGTAGCCACAATATCCTTGCCTGTGAAGCCAATTTTATGCAACGCAATGATGGCTGCACACGTTTCTTTGCAAGTCACCATGGTTAACAATGGAAGAACAATGATTTCAAGCATCACCCTCCTTTTAACATGTCAAGTCTGCCATTCTAACCCAATCAGCCTGACATAATGATCTTCAGCCTTGTGCTCGTCAACATTCTCACCTGAGTTAACAAGACGATTACTGAAATGATCTCAGCAGGTCCTTTAATGACAGCAACGAAATGCAGTGGAAAGTTTTTTTCAGGATTAAGTTCATTTTCAAGGCAAAGAAGGACTATACAATTCATCTGATCACTCTTCATAACATTCTGGAGTATATGCAAATTGATATTATAAAAACTTAAGCAGCAACTTTTCCAATTTCCAATATTTATGTCATTCTCAAAACTTTTGGCCACGACTGTACATGTGAATTTGGGTTTCCTCGTTCCTTCCTGCGTGTGTTTCCTCCGAGTGCTCCGGTTTCCCCCACAATCCAAACACATGCACTATAGGTGAATTGGGTAAGCTAAATTGTCCGTAGTGTATGTGTGTGAATGAGAGTGTATGGATGTTTCCAGTAATGGGTTGCAGCTGGAAAGGCATCCGCTGTGTAAAACATATGCTGGATAAGTTGCCGGTACATTCCGCTGTGGTGACCCCTGATTAATAAAGGGACTAAGTCGAAAATAAAATGAATGAATTTGGCAGATGTACTATTTTGGTGTCTGCGTTAAATGAAATGTACAGTTTCACAATATGCATCATGTGGAAAACTCTGCTAGAAAAATATAAAGATATAACATAAGCAACTGTTGTTAATAACTGTAGTTAACTGTACTGGTTTACTGGCTTGCAGTATCACTGTATAGATTTAGAAAATGTACATGTTATATTTCATGGATGTTCAGCACTGACAACAAAACATAATTCTGACCTGTATGCATATATATAATTTATTAATTTAGATTCAAATAATACTATAATTATTCATATTATTATACTTGAGATTTGAAATGAAGACTTCATCACACTTTCCAGTGAGTTTTGTTACTTAATAAAATTTAGCTGATCTCATTATTTTCCTCATGTCATCATTCAATTAGTTCCAATATAAATATTTGAATTTCTGTTTACTTTCTAATAACATCTGAGCAAATCCATCCAATTAACATAACTAATTTGTTAAAATACACCAATACTAATTTGATTATGCATAGAAATGGTTCTGCTTCTGTAAAAAATGAGTCGAATTATATCGAATACTAAATCTCTGAAAACATATATACTTGCTTACATTGCAAAAATGCTTTTCTTACTTACATTTTTGTCTTGTTTCTAGTCCAAATATCAAAACATTCTTAAATCAAGAAGCATTTTCTAGACAAGCAAAAATATTGTCTTGTTTTAACAAATAATTTGGCAAAATTAAATGGGTTTTTCCTTTTCCTTTTGACATAAGATTATTTTGCTTGCCCCATCGGCAGATTATTTTGCCTGTTTTAAGGAAAACCCCATTTAATTTTGCCATATTATTTGTTAAAACAAGACAATATTTTTGCTTGTCTAGAAAATGCTTCTTGATTTAAGGATTTTTAGATATTTGGACTAGAAAAAAGACAAAAAATCTAAATAAGAAAAGCATTTTTTACAGTGTGAGTGGGAGGGGTTTAAGTTTAGTAGAGAGCATTTGATTGGATAAAAAAGCTAAGTACAGGATGAGTCATCAGCGTCTTTGTCTGTTTTCCTGTATGAGAAAATTCATGAGTATTTGGGAATTGTTTATGAAGCATTTAGAATAGCCTCAAAGCTAGCACAGACTAAAATGCTACAAAACACTCATTTTGTCATGATGGGCTCTTTAATATACAGCGGGGGAAATAAGTATTGAACACGTCACCATTTTTCTCAGAAAACATATTATTATAAAGGTGCTGTTGACTTGAAATTTTCACCAGATGTTGATGGCAACCAAAGAAATCCATACATGAAAAGAAAACAAATCTAATTAGTTTATAAATTAAGCTATGTGTAATAAAATGAAATGACACAGGGAGAAAGTATTGAACACATGAAGAAAAGGAGGTGTAGAAAGCCAGTGAAAGCCCAGACAGCAGCTGAAATCTCTCAGTAGTTCTTCAGCAACCCTCTGCCCTTCCTCAGTGTAAATGAATATCAGCTGCTTCAGTCCAACATCTACATTAGCAGGAGGATGAAGATGAAACCAGGGTGGACATTTCAACAAGACAATGATCCAAAACACAGCCAAGGAAACTCTCAAATGCTTTCAGAGAAAGAAAATCAAGCTGTAGAATGGCCCAGCTAATCACCTGACCCGAATCTAATAGAAAATACAAATTAAAGCTCAGATTTGATAGACGAGACACACAGAACCATCAAGATTTTGACACTCTGTTGAAGTCTGTGAAAAACTCACACCTGAGCAATGCATGTGACTTCATTCTCCATATGAGAGTCGTCTTTAAGCTGCCGTCACCGAACAAGCCTTTTATATAAAGTATTAAATACATTTTAGTACTTTCTCCTTGTGTCATTTCATTGTTATTACACATAACTCATTTTTCAGATTTTTTTTTTGTTTTATTGTTATGTTTGTATTGTTTTGGGTTTTTACCAAAATCTGTTTCAATTCCATGTCAACAGCTCCTTTAGAAATATTATTCCCAGGAAAAAACATGATGTCTTGAATACTTTCCCCCACCCACTGTATTCCCCGGAACAAAAGTAGGCCCACAACCCTCTTTGTCATCCCAATTTAACTGATGATAGCAGCATTTAGACTGGGGTAATTTCGGACCCTTTGTGTTCAGCCGTTCCTCTGGTTTTGTTTGTAAATGTATGACCTTGCACAAATAAGCACATTTGCTGGTAATCTGCGGTTCAGATCAGAGAGCGCAGGGCTTTCGTGATGTGCCGTACAGTGCGTTTCAGCGCTTCCTAAAATAAGCTGAAAATGGGTCGCTGGTTATTCCGGCAGCTAATTCTGCTGAGCGGAGGAGAGAGGATAATCCCTCGCTATCCTGCTGAGAGAAAAGCCAATTTTACACCGAAATGTGAACGGCACAGGCTAAGCATCTGCAGAGAGCTGATAAGACTCTCTCTCTCTCTCTCTCACACACACACACACACACACACACACACACACACACACACACACACACACACACACACACACACACACACACACACACACACACACACACACACACACACACACACACACAGAGAGAGAGAGAGAGAGAGAGAGAAAGCGAAGATGAGAGAGGGTAAAGTTCAGAGGTCGCTGGTAATGGTGTATTAACACTAGACACTGGCGGTGTGAAAGAGATGAAAACCCAGAGGAAAAGATGCTCAGATGTTGCTCTTTCCTAACCCAGGAGACATAATGGTCCTAATTAATAGTAATCAATTTTGTCTGAGATGCTTCTCCTGGAATAAGAAACAAAAACAGAATCAAATAAAAAGTATTGCAGTAAGAGTATATTGCTAGATATGTATATGTGTGTTGATCATCTCAGATGGATCAAAAATGGATGAAATCGTGTTGAGATATATGACTTTATCATACAGAAAAATATCCAATTGGTGTATCCAATATCCATATCCAATTATGACATGCATTGAAATGCCTTTTACAACACGAAAGAAAATGAACTTAAAAATGAACAAAATCAGAAAGAGATTTTTGGTCAATAAATAGCAAATTAGCCCTTTATTAGACAGCAAACTTGTCTAAAGTGACCCCAAAATGATTTCATGTACTTAAACGGCACCTATTATCCCCCTTTTTACAAAATGTAAAAAAATGTAGGGACAGAGACTAGAGTGTGTATGTGAAGTTTCAGCTCAAAATACCACACAAATAAAGTTTTATAACTCTTTGAAACTGCCCGTTTTAGGCTTTGATCCAGGTTGTGTTGTTCTGGTGGATGTCGCTTTAAATTCATATGCTGGATAAGTTGGTAGTTCATTCTGCTGTGGCGAACCCTGATGAATAAAGGGACTAAGCTGGAGGAAAATGAATAAATGAATGAATGTTGTTGAGAAGTAAACTTGCGGTATTGATATTTTGTTATGAAATGCACTGATACTGGCATTTTTAAGAGCATCTTAAAGGGATAGTTCACTCAAAACTGAAAATTGTGTCATTTACATGTTTCTTTTTTCTGTCAAACACACAAAAAATTATTTAGTAAAATGTTGGAAACTGGTAATCATTGACTTCCATATAATAATTTATCCTATTATGGAAGTCAATGGTTACCCGTTTCAAACATTCTTCAAAATATCTTCTTTTGTGTTCAACAGAAAAATGAAACTCATGAAGCTTTATAGCCACTTGAGGGTGAGAAATTTGTGAATAAATGTACATTTTTGGGTGAACTATCCCTTTAAATGTAAAAAAAAAAAAAACTAAACATTTTTGGGCCCAGCAAATGGAAGAACCAAAAAAAGGGGGGTTTTTCACAGTAATGCCATTGACGAATCTTGTTTTTGACTTCTCAGAAATGTTTTAGTTCTTCAAGTAACCATTTCTTTCATAGAATGAAGAACTATTTCATGATCTAAAGAATGTTTATCTACTGTAAATGAATGGCAAGCTTCCATGGATGTAAAAATCATCTTCATGCCAACAAAGAACCTTCATTTTTAAGAGTGAAAACAAAAAGTCTTGGATATATTAGACAAGTTTAAATGAAGTATTCTGTGTCTATAGGTTATTATCTTCATCCAGTGTACATTTTGAATAGGAGTGTTTGATGATTCTGTGTGTGATTGGGTAGATCAAACATAAAAGTGAGCCATTTTTATCCTTGTGAGTCACATTTCTGTAAGGCGGAGTATAAAAGAGACATCTAGGGAAAAAGTGACAGCATTTCAAAGGAGGAGGCGAAGAAATGTGACGCGTGACAGGAATGGAAATGACGTCCAAAAGGACACAAAGCGATTGGCCCAGCAGACGTGGCATATTTTAAACATGTGCGTCACACACTGTGGGTATTTCTGGGCGTGTCTTTGACTTCACAGGCCTCTAGGGCTTCCTGTCGTCTGATTGGCTACAGCGGATGCCTCTGTCACGGCTCTTTTCTATTGGTCGATATGTTCCAGTGACTCACCACCACATGCTAATGCTCAGGTTTATTCTAATTACTCATGCTGTCCTCCCACCGACACAACAGCTTGCATTTACATGTCATTTCCAAGGAGTTTTTGTCAGGTCACAAATTCAAACATGTGGCAGTGATTTATGATATGACAATAATCTGTCAGAGGGAGAGAAACTGTAGTGAAGGGATTTAAATACAAATAAAAAATGATTTAAATATGATTGTTTTGCAAGGAGGGCCTCACGGTGGCGCAGTGGGTAGCACAATCGCCTCACAGCAAGAAGGTCGCTGGTTCGAGCCTCGGCTGGGTCAGTTGGCATTTCTGTGTGGAGTTTGCATGTTCTCCCCGTGTTGGCGTAGGTTTCCTCCGGGTGCTCCGGTTTCCCCCACAAGTCCAAAGACATGCGCTATAGGTGAATTGGGTAAGCTAAATTGTCCGTATGTGTGTGAGTGTGAATCAGTGTGTATGGATGTTTCCCAGTGATGGGTTGCGGCTGGAAGGGCATCCGCTGCGTAAAACATATGCTGGATAAGTTGGTGGTTCATTCCGCTGTGGCGATCCCAGATTAATAAAGGGACTAAGCCGAAAAGAAAATGAATTAATGAATGAATGAATGTTTTGCAAGGAAATGCTATTTAATTATTTACTCAATACACATTTTATTCGGTAAGTTTAATAAAAGTGTAAAAAGTATTAAATTAAAACGGTTTCTACACAATCTTTTGTGTATACATGCAGAAATATACACAATATTTAAATATCTGTGACCTTGATTGTTTTTACAAATTTGCATTGTGTCTCTGTACAGAAAATGAAAAAACTGAACATAAAATTGGTCAGAATCTGTAATAAATACAAACACAATACAAGGATAAAAAATTATTTAAGTATAATTTTAAAGAACATATCATTTAATCATATTGCTTACATTAACGACAAAATATTAAACAGGTAACACTTTACAATAAGGTTGTTAGGCCTGTCACGATATTTATTTTTTGTTGTAAAAAAAACCCTCAACGATCCACTCTGTTCAAATTTACTACCCTTTTGTTATGTTCGCGATAAAAACATCCACTGAATTAAACTGCTGTAAAAATGCATCAGATAAACATTTTTGTCAATTTTTTTGGGGCATAAATCTGTTAACCAACCTCAGTCCTGATAAAAACTACTAAATTGCTTAGAAAATTACAGGATTTTAACTCTTTAATTGCCAAATTCACAAATGATGTCACTGATTTGGTGAAAAAAAACAGAAAATGGCGTATTTTCAATATAAAAAGTAGTTTTATTAGTAACGATTAGTAACAACATTGGCTTTGATGCATTGTTAGATTTTCATTTTTTCTCCCTAATTTACTGTTGGTGGCTGTTTTTGCCCCAATGACTTCTTACTATAACCACATTTGATGGTGCATAAATGCACAGTGCATATTTAGATTTTCTCAGACACATCAAGGTAAGTGCGCAAAGGTCACTCTCACACACACATACACACAGTTTAATTTGCTGTTATACTCCATATAAAATCCAGAAACTAAGCTTTTTTTTGCAGAAAGTAAGCCTATCTAAAGGTTTAATTGTGCCAAGTGATGATCAACAGTAAAAATTACACATTTGACCTCTTCCCAACAGGAAAAACTACCAACAATCAAAAATGCATGATTATATGCTGTCATGGTTTTGTAATAAAAAACAATGTGGTTATAAATGGAAATCAACGGAGCAAAAACAGCCACCAACAGTAAATTATGGAGAAAAAAAAAAAAGAAAATAAATCAAAAACAATGCATCAAAGGCAATGTTGTTCCACATGTCCAAGACTGTGATAAAAGGTTAAAAACAATCCAGTCCACGATTACTTTTTATATTGAAAATACGCCATTTTGTGTGTTTTTTTTCACCAAATCAGTGACATCATTTATGAATTTGGCAATTAAAGAGTTACAATCCTGTAATTTTCCAAACAATTTAGTAGTTTTGATCAGGTTGATTAACAGATTTATGCAAAAAAAAAAATCTAAATTTATGCATTTTTCAGCAGTTTAATTCAGCGAATGTTTTCATCCCAAACATAACAAAAGGGGAGTACATTTGAACAGTGCACAAGGGTTAAAATATATCATTTTACACTGGATATTTCTTAAAATCCATTTGGAACTTTTGCTTTTTCTTTCTTTCGCATATAATGTTTAATGGTCACACTTTACAATAAGGTTTCATTAGTTAATGTATTTACTAACATGAAAGGCTCTAATTGCTCCGTTTATTATTCTTCTCTGGAATGAATCGCGATTTTGAGGGTCTAAACATGCTCGAAAACTCACGAAACTTTGCACACGCCCTAGAAGTGGCAAACATTTACGTTTGTTATAGGTTTCGGAAGTGCGTGTGGCAAAATGACTCGACAGCGCCACCTATGCACATTTGACGGACTGGTCCCCGAGCTACGTTTCACGCACACATACAAATATTGGCACACACGTTAAATGTGCCAAGTCCTACAAAAAAGTCTTTTGGAGTGAAATCTCAAACCCAACAGGAAGTCGGATATTTTTTACTTCCTCTGCCGAAAAAGTGCCATTTTTGCTATTTCCAGACGTTGTATTTTAACGAACTTCTCCTAGGGAATTTATCAGATCACCACCAAAATTGGGTATTGTCATCTAAAGGTCTTGGCAATGTTAAATTGCGAAGATCTAGAGTTTTCGTTGAAGGGTGTGTCCGTGGCGGCCTCACAAACTTTGATGCTTCGCCACGAAACAGGAAGTTGTTATTACTCAGGCATACATTGTCTGATCTGCTTCAAAATCCACATGTTTGATAACAGTCCTGACCTGAACACATTTACATGCCAATATCCAGATACAGCGCCACCTGCTGGCAACAGGAAGTGACTTGTTTTAGTGTAACAAACTCCTCCTACAAATTTTATCACATCGAATCCATGTTCCATTAGTTTAGTCCAAAAGCCTTTGTGATGTTAAATTGTGAAGATCTAGAGTTTTCGCCGAAGGGCGTGTCCGTGGCGGACTGAGAAAGTGCAATGCTTCTCCATGGAGGAGAAAGCACTTATAACTCAGCCAAACAATATCTGATCTGCCTGAAAATTCACAGGGTGGATGAGATTCCACTCCTGAAGACATCTACATGAAAATATTGAGTCACAGTCACAGCGCCACCTGCTGACAGAAGAAAGTTTGGCATAAATCTGTGATTTTCTCAGGAATTTTAATATATATATCAGCTTAAATAATTATTGTCCACTGTTCTCTGTCATCATATGGCCACCGGGCAGCGGTGAGCCCGGGTGCGAGGTCCCTTGCAGCCTTAATTATTATATGAATCCCGAACATAACAAAAGGGGAGTAAATTTGCCCAGAGTGTATCATTGAGGTTTTTTAAAAAAAAATCAAAGCATTTTCTCAAAATATGTGTCAAAATAAGATTGGTCACCAAAAATCATTCTGCTATCTGAAACACAGAAAAAGTTATGGCCAAATTAAGACTCAAAATCACCCCAGAGTGGATGAAAACATCCCCAACAGCACATAAGGGTGTAAATATACAAATAATTGTTTTACAAGAAAGTACTATTTTCATTCACAATATTTCATTCAGTGTAATTGTGAAGTCAACATGCAAATTCTGAATAAAAATGTTTTTAATGCATTTAAAAAAATGTGTGTGCATGTAAAAATATTCAACACAAATAAATATTCAAATCTTTCTGTCCATATCCATGAATAGTAATGATCAATCATGAGAAAATGTGAGTGGGATGAGGGCTGTGACCATTCACTGTTGCCATGCCGACGCTAATTGTGCATGCTAGCATGAAGCCATTGTAAATAGCTGGAGAGGATGTTAGTGAGAGTTAGTTAATCGCTGCGGACAGCCATCATCACACATTACAGCAGCCAGAGGACATCGAGAGCCGTTCTCTGCACAAACTCCAACAGAAGGACAGCATTTACATTTTAGGTCAAGGAGCTTTGTAGTTGATCTGTTAATTAAAATATATAACCTGTAGCTTTTAAATTAAAAGCATAGTTCGCAAAAAAGGGAAAATTCTATTATCAGTCACTCTTTAGGATACTTGCTTCAAACCTTTATGAGTTTCTTAACTATGACGGTTGGGTTTAGGTTTGGGGAAGGTATAGAAGTTAATAACTGTGAGGGTGGGGGTTTAGGTTTGGGGAAGGTGTAGACGTTAATAACTGTGATGGTTGGGTTTAGGTTTGTGGAAGGTGTAGATGCTAATAACTTTGATGGTTGGGTTTAGGGTTGTGGTAGGTGTAGACGTTAATAACTGTGATGGTTGGGTTTAGGTTTGGGGAAGGTGTAGATGCTAATAACTTTGATGGTTGGGTTTAGGTTTGGGGAAGGTGTAGACGTTAATAACTGTGATGGTTGGGTTTAGGTTTGGGGAAGGTGTAGATGCTAATAACTTTGATGGTTGGGTTTAGGGTTGTGGTAGGTGTAGACGTTAATAACTGTGATGGTTGGGTTTAGGTTTGGGGAAGGTGTAGATGTTAATAACTGTGATGGTTGGGTTTTAGTTGGAACAGATGTTGACGTTAATAACTGATGGGTACAGCTCCATCTTGCCGACAACATAGTTTTGACATGTGGGTCTCCATAACTTCTACGCCTCTACTACAATTACACCCCCTTCATGTTTTGCAGTCCGCAGACAGACACTACTTGTGTTTGTTTAAAAAAAACACTGCCATCTACTGGTCTGGGATTTGTGCTTTCATGCAACAAGCTCTATTAGTGAGCTGCTGCTGTGTAAACAGCTCCACATCAGTCACCCTTGCCTATGTATGCTTTAGACGCATGGCAGCGGAAGAGCTATAGATTCAGAAACACACTCCATGATTCATGCTCCCGCACACTCCACGCGCACACACACACACACACACACACACACACACACACACACACACACACACACAAAGACACTGAAATTATCTCTTTTTCTGCCCAGCAGGGAAACCCACTTATTCATCCCCATGGCAACCGCAAGAATGGAAAAAGATACCCGTGATGTCTAAAAGAGAAATGGCCTGTCAGAAGTCAGCCGTTTTCAGGATTCGCCGTTGTTTTGTCTCAAACGGACAGGTTAATCTTGCCAAACACGCCGTCGGAATCAGCACACACTCATGAATACAACACATTTCAGCTTGTACTGGTGATTATACACGAATGGTTTTGTATATACTCGTACTGTACACGCAGACAGTGTTGATTTTAAACATGTTTTACTACTGCAACCTGATGTAGTTCCAAGTCGGGGGAAAATTAAACCAGAAAAAGGAACATTAGCTGGTTAAAAAAGTCAAATGGATGAAATGGGAGGAGTTGAAATTATTTGATTTATAATATCAGTTATATAGAGAGGTTTTTAAAAACAAAATCAACATAGGCTCATTCTGAAAACGTAGCCCTATATACATTTCTGGAGATCGCGAATTATGTAGCCAGAAGTACGTATATGGCGAAAAACGAACGCTACGGGGCGGTGTGACGCCGTTCCTTTTCGCACTTACCAGCTGACCGCTTACCTCCGTATGGACGGCTTTCCCAGTGTTACCAGTTTGTCCAGTGGCTCGCCATGTATGTCGGTGGACTTGAGATGCAGAGAGGAGTTGACCACGACGACGGGGTTCGAGTCCGGTAAAGAACAGTTCCAGAAAGCAGGTAAGACAAAAACAGAAGCCAAAAAAGAAAATAAACAAGTAAATAACAGGGTGAGAATGTGGTAAAATCTGAAAACGTGGTAAAAAGCAACGAGGGCTTTTCTTTTTCTGGATTGCTTTTTAAAATTGTCGGTTGGGTTTAGGGAAGGGGGTGGGCGCTGGTCAATCGGTGCTTTTGAAAACACTATCGGTTGGGTTTAGGGAAGGAGGGGGGTGGGTCAGTCAATCGGTCAGTCAGTCATTTAGTCAGTCAGTCGACAGCGGCCTCTGGTGGATTTACGCGAGAAGAGCAGGTGCGAATGGCACTCGCAAGAGAAATCTGAGAGCTGAAAAAGTGTACACAGCGGCCTCTGGTGGATTCGAGAAAACAAAAACTGCAAAAAAACGTAGCTCCTGGGACGTATTTGGCGCTCTCCAGAAATGTATATAGAGGTAAGTAATCAGAATGAGCCTGGGTTGAACAAAATTGTACATGGTAAGTCATGGGCATGCACATTCCTCTCAGACACATTTTTGCATTAAAACAAAATTAAAAGGGCCTCAATTGAGTGTGCCTCACACAGGTAAGTGGGCTTGACCAACCACCTGTAGAAAACACACTCTTTCATTTCTCTGACAATTTATTCAACACATAAATTGGGGAAAAATATACAGGGGGAAAAATATACTCGTAAAATTTTTATTCATTTATATTTTTCCCCCAAGTTCTGTTTAACAGAGAGGAGATTTATTTCAGCACATTTCTAAACATAATAGTTTCAATAAATAATTTCGGATTACTTTTATCTTTGCCATGATGACAGTATATAATATTTTACTGGATATTTTTCAAGATACTAGTATTCAGCTTAAAGTGACATTTAAAGGCTTAACTAGGTTAATTAGGCAGGTTGGGATAATTAGGCAAGTCATTGAACAACAGTGGTTTGTTCTGTAGCCAATTGATAAAAATATATTGCTTAAGAGGGCTAATAATATTTACCTTAAAATGTTTTTTTTTTTTAATTAAAAACTGCTTTTATTCTAGCCGAAATAAAACAAATAAGACTTTCTTCAGAAGAAAAAATATTATAGGAAATACTGTGAAAAATTCCTTGCTCTGTTAAACATAATTTGGGAAATATTTATTAAAAAAAAAAAAAAAAAAAAAAAAAAAAGTAGGGCTAATAATTCTGACTTCAACTCTATATTTAATGCAAGAAAGCCAGGTCACTTCTGATTCAATGCTACCATTACCCAAGCCCCTGAGTACAGCTGTGCCTGATTATTTGAAGACAACATGTTTGGCCCTCTGACGTAGAGCATTATGACGATCATCTCTATCATTTATCTTTCCTCCGTCACAGTCTCCCACCTCTCTTTTTCTGGGTGGTGATGGGGCAGAACAGTATTGACAGTCTCTCCATGGGCCGCTGGTCAAGATTGAGCAGTTTACGCCTCTCAGCGCCCACTTCCGCAGGCCAGAGGAGGGTTGTCATAGAAACAGAGAGGTGGACGTGTGTTTCTCTCTGCAGGTTTGTCCACTGAAAAATTGGGTCACCGCTGAACCCTTATTCTGCCATCAACATTTGCCCACACAGGCAGGCCGGTGGGTTGCGGGACGATGGCTTACTGGCGCTGGGATCCATCTTTCAGAGTCTTTTGGGAGTTTATGATTCAAAAGGTAATAATAATAATAATAATGCATGGTCATATAAACAATGCATCTCAACAAATCACATGATTTTTAGATGATGATAGTAGGTTAATAAAAGTGAATTATTCATGAAAATCTGAAAAGTGATCATAGATTTACTAAAACTTCAAAACAATACAATAGGTGTCAGGGCCAAAAACAAAAATCACAAAAAATTAATACAGCATATATATGAGTACACCCCCCACAAATCTCTCATTTAAATTAATATTTCCTATAGGAAGCTTTACAATATTATATTTGTGCATATACATTAGTTTAGTCAGTACTGAAGCCAAATCTGGAGCTAATCTAACAAAATAACTTACAATAATGGTTCAAAAATTAGGAGCCAAAATATATTTGTTAGGGAAAATATAAAATAAAATTTTCAAAAATACCAAAAAAATCAAGAGAAACAAAAAATATATAAAATTTTGTTGAAATGTTGTAGTTTGTAATTTTTTTTGCAATATTTTGCATGAATCTAAATGTATTATCTTTCCATTTCTAAAGATGTTCATTCATTCATTCATTTTCTTTTTGGCTTAGTCCCTTTATTAATCTGGGGTCGCCACAGCGGAATGAACCGCCAACTTATCCAGCACATGTTTTACGCAGCGGATGCCCTTCAAGCAGCAACCCATCACTGGGAAACACCCATACACTTCCATTCAGACACACTCATACACTAAGACAAATTTAGCTTACCGAATTCACCTATACCGCATGTCTTTGGACTTGTGGGGGAAACCAGAGCACCCGGAGGAAACCCACGCCAACACGGGGAGAACATGCAAACTCCACACAGAAATGCCAACTGACCCAGCCGAGGCCTGAACCAGCGACCTTCTTGCTGTGAGGCGACAGCGCTACCCACTGCGCCACCGTGCTGCCCCTTCTAAAGATGTTCTGTGACTAAAATATTATTTTAATAAATATATCTGTTTAATAAATCTGTTTTGTTCAAATGCACCAATATATATTACCCATATTCACTGAGAAATGGATAAAAAATATTCATTTTCAAAATGGGGTGTACTCACATATGCTGTGCACTGTATTCATGTAAATCAATACAGCGAAATCTCATTTGTCCAAAAAAGGTATGCATTTTTTATTTCTTTTTAGTAATAAGTGAATATTTACTCAGTGAGGATGCATTAAATTGATCAAAACATGACAGAAAAGCAGAGCTGCAGGATACTGGATGAACATGCAATATTGTTGTTGAGTATTGCAGTAACGATATTTCTGACGATAGAACATTTCCCTAGAAAAACACAATTTTTATTTGTTATATTTTTAAATCCTTTATTTATTTGATGATATTGAAATAAACCGGAACAATACATTTTTTTCAGATCTATTTCATTCTAATTCAGACTAAAAAACTGTGTCAAGGTGCAAACATTTAGTTTTTAAAACACTATGAGTGAGTGAAAACCTCCGCAGATATTCTGACTCTGATTGGCTGTTGTCATTTTCCTCTCTTGTCTCCACTCCATCCATTAGTATTTATTTTCAGCTCTGGGTTCACCTTTATGCTGCTCCAGCCAATAGTAGAACAGCAACTACTAGAGAGGCAGGGATAAAGATAGTAAGGGCCCATCTGATTTTTCAAATTTAGATAACCAATGCATTAAATAAATGGTATTTATCACAAATGTCTGCAAAATGTATATTGGTTATACAATTATTGCCATACATTTAAAATGTTACAAATATTTCCTGTTTAAAGTGATTGTTCATCCCAATATGAAAATGTTTCTCAACATTTTTGTCATTTTATATTCAATATCTTACTTTTGGATCAGATTTTTTTTAGTTGGACAATCCATTTCAGAAAATGTTGTTTTGAAATATATATTCATCATCAAAAAAATGTGTTATAGTTTACACAAAAATATTAGCGACTTAATTTTTTTCCTACAACAATATAATACGACATATTTGTCAAGCAGCGTGTTCAAATAATTTCTGAAAAATCATGTGAAATGGAAATCTGCTGTAATGATGCTGAAAATTCAGCTTTTTGTCAGAATATATATATCGCAAATGAATGCTGGAAAAAAACAGCTATTCAATTCCATAGTATTTTTCTTACTTGTATTACGAGGACACAAGACATGTCCTCATAAACCACCATAACATTGTAATACCAGGTCATTCCTATGTCATTGTACAAATTTGCAGCAAATCCTCACAAACCACATAAACCAGTACACACACACACACACACACACACACGGCCACAAGACATGTCCCCATAAACCACCATAACATTCTAATACCTAGGTCATACCCATATCCTTGTTCAAATTTGCAGCAAATCCTCATAAA
>CAIGQV010000919.1:13207337-13221767 GCA_903798115.1 Danio jaintianensis
ACCAGTACACACACACACACACGGCCACAAGACATGTCCTCATAAACTACCATAGCATTGTAATACCTAGGTCATACCCATGTCATTGTACAAATTTCCAGAAAATCCTCATAAATCACATAAACCAGTATACACACACAACCACACACACACACACACACACACACACACACACACACACACACACACACACACACACACACACACATATGGCCGTCCGCGGGTCTCGCCACCCAGACTTGCCTCTTCCAGATGATAAATGCCTTTGTGCTCCACCGTTAAACATCTCTCTATTGTCTTTATGATTATGGCCGCACAGATAACAGCAATATTTCTGTTCATTGGCTTCCCTCTGCTTAGCGTCGGTGCGGTCATTAATATTGTCAGGCTGGCTGATAGCGACCCCACAGCCATTTATCAAAGCAAAAACTCACTAATCATATGCACACACGACCTGAGCATTAATATCACTACGGCTGCAATAACTGACAGTGGAGGAAAAGCCCAGCGCTGAGAGATCTTCAGCTGACCTTGAGATGCTGCGTTTATCTGTGCGAGACGGATGAAACTGGACACAAACTGGACATGACCACACACACCACTGTGTATTGACCTTATTCTGCAATGTGTAAGTGTGTTTGTTTTTGCGATTGTTTTAGTACTTCTGATTCAGTTGCCTATGGGAGAAATAGCTAGGAATAATAAATGGCAGAAAACGATCAAACTACACTGTAAAAAATGCTGGGTTCCACACAATTCCTTCATGCTGCCCCAACACAAATCAAAGTTAACTGAATCATCATTCATTCATTCATTTTCTTTTCGGCTTAGTCCCTTTATTAATCTGAAGTTGCCACAGCGGAATGAACCGCCAACTTATCCAGCATATGTTTTTTACGCAGCAGATGCCCTTCCAGCTGCAACCCATCACTGGGAAACACCCATACACTTCCATTCACACACATACACTACGGACAATTTAGCTTACCCAATTCACCTATAGCGCATGTGTTTGGACTTGTGGGGGAAAACGGAGCACCCGGAGGAAACCCACGCGAACACAGGGCAAATTCCACACAGAAATGCCAACTGACCCAGCCGAGGCTTGAACCAGCGACCTTCTTGCTGTGAGGCGAGAGCGCCTGAAAATATAATGTACTGAAATATAATTACAAGCACTTCATACGTTTCGAAGGCTTTTATCGACAATTACATGACATTTATGCAAAGAGTCAGTATTTGCAGTGTTGGCCCTTCTTTTTCAGGACCTCTGCAATTCGACTGGGCACGCTCTCAATCAACTTCTGGGCCAAATCCTGACTGATAGCAACCCATTCTTTCATAATCACTTCTTGGAGTATTTTAGAATTAGTGGGTTTTTGTTTGTCCACCCGCCTCTTGAGGATTGACCACAAGTTCTCAATGGGATTACGATCTGGGAAGTTTCCAGGCCATGGACCCAAAATTTCAATGTTTTGTTCCCCGAGCCACTTAGATATCACTTTTGCCTTATGGCACGGTGCTCCATCATGCTGGAAAATGCATTGTTCTTCACCAAACTGTTGTTGGATTGTTGGAAGAAGTTGCTGTTGGAGGGTGTTTTGGTACCATTCTTTATTCATGGCTGTGTTTTTGGCCAAAATTGTGAGTGAGCCCACTCCCATGGATGAGAAGCAACCCCACATATGAATGGTCTCAGGATGCTTTACTGTTGGCATGACACAGGACTGATGGTAGCGCTCACCTTTTCTTCTCCGGACAAGCCTTTTTCCAGATGCCCCAAACAATCGGAAAGGGGCTTCATCTGAGAATATGACTTTGCCCCAGTCCTCAGCAGTCCATTCGCCATACTTTTAGCAGAAGATCAATCTGTCCCTGATGTTTTTTTTGGAGAGAAGTGGCTTCTTTGCTGCCCTTCTTGACACCAGGCCATCTTCCAAAAGTCTTCGCCTCACTGTGCGTGCAGATGCACTCACACCTGCCTGCTGCCATTCCTGAGCAAGCTCTGCACTGGTGGCACTCCGATCCCGCAGCTGAATCCTCTTTAGAAGACGATCCTGGTGCTTGCTGGACTTTTTTGGACACCCTGAAGCCTTCTTAACAAGAATTGAACCTCTTTCCTTGAAGTTCTTGATGATCCTATAAATTGTTGATTTAGGTGCAATCTTAGTAGCCACAATATCCTTGCCTGTGAAGCCATTTTTATGCAACGCAATGATGGCTGCACGCATTTCTTTGCAGGTCACCATGGTTAACAATGGAAGAACAATGATTTCAAGCATCACCCCCCTTTTAACATGTCAAGTCTGCCATTCTAACCCAATCAGCCTGACATAATGATCTCCAGCCTTGTGCTCGTCAACATTCTCACCTGAGTTAACAAGACGATTACTGAAATGATCTCAGCAGGTCCTTTAATGACAGCAACGAAATGCAGTGGAAAGTTTTTTTCAGGATTAGGTAAATTTTCATGGCAAAGAAGGACTATACAATTCATCTGATCACTCTTCATAACATTCTGGAATATATGCAAATTGCTATTATAAAAACTTAAGCAGCAACTTTTCCAATTTCCAATATTTATGTAATTCTCAAAACTTTTGGCCACGACTGTACATATAAACATAGTTAACCTGCAGTTATATAGTATATAGGTGAAATCTATGTGTAAAGATGTTCATTGAAGTGTATTTGTGTTTTAAGTGTCAATAGTTTGCTATGAGTGAATGATGTGCAAAAAGAAAGCCCCGCCCCCACTCAATATTCCATTTCAGTTGGAAGTACATCAACATACTGAAATAAAAGACTTTAAAGCCCACCTGAAGTATCCTGAAAGGCATGTTTAATTTGATTTGTCGACTAAATTTCCACTGGAAAAGGTGAGTGGGACATGTTGAGTGGCTTCTCCTCTTTTTAAAAAAATGAAGCCAATCAAGTGTCACTGTAGCTTTAGGATCTTTTACAGTGTAGGGGGTGGGGCACTTCAGATTCTAGAGAGCATCTGATTGGCCAGAAAATGTGATGAGATGCTTAATTACGAGACCCAATTTCAGAATTTTCATAAAAATAGTTAAGATGACATTTCAAATGGCTCCTCTTCTTAAAAAGTGTTAAAGTTGCTTTATCGTCTTTTAGTGTTGTGGGCGGGATGCTTCAGATTCTAGAGATCATTTGATTGGTCAGATGATCTGATGAGAAGCTGACGTTCACAGTGATGTCATCACAAATCACTTATCTGTATTGGCAGCAGTGGTCTACACATTTTGAATGCATATTTCTTATAAATATTAATTTTGTCATTGCTTTGGAGCACACTAGATTTTAGATAACCCACCCTAAAAAAGTCTGTGAAATTAAAATGTACTCAAGTGTCACAGTACCTTTAGGTGTGGGGCGTGGGGCTCTTCAGATTCTAGAGAGCATCTGATTGGAGAGGGGTCTGGACGCAGTTGCAAGCGGAGCTGCATGCAATGCTTTTTAATGCACACACCTAACCCCATCCCTAACCCTACCGCTCACAGTGACGTCACTAGCTCCATTGAATGCATTGTGTCTGACATTGCAAGTTTGAGATATGCATTCTCAGCTTGCAAATCAAAGTCTGCATCCATATACTATTGTCTGATTGGCCAGAAAAATGTGATGAGAAGCTGAATTATGAACTTGGATAACATAGTCAAAACTGCAAGATGACATTTTTGTTATACTCTTTGAAAGAGCCTTTCAGTCACATTAAAACAAAAGCTGCAACACGTAAACTCAAACATTCAGAAAATGAAAAACCGAATAGCAATATGTAATCTCAGAATAAAAAAAGAGTAAAAAAAAAAAAAAACGTCATAAATTACGAGAATGGAATGAGAAGAAAGACTTTTTTTTTTTTTTTGAGAATCGTGAGGAAACATGAAGAATATGATAAAAATATTCATACTTTGCAGAGAAAACAAAACTTAAACTATACTTGCTGTTGACTGGACAAAATGAGGTTCTATTCTAGCTTGGTAAATAGCTTAATTACAGTACATACAAAAAAAAAACCCAGCAAAATCTATAAGGCTGGTTTAAACTGTTTTATAAGGGTAGAGGAATCAAGCTGCCATTTAGTTCACAGATTTCTGTAATCCATTAGCTACTCCATCAATCAGTCTATCCGCTTTGACAGGAAGGTAAGCAATGTTTGGCTAATTTGTTAAAGTTAATCATCTATTTAATGAGTGGCAGGTACAGAGGACAAGCAACCAGATAATAATTACCAGTTCACAGATACATAATGATACAGCTCCGGTGAATTACAGTCAAACAGGTCTACAGAAATAACCACACAAGTTTTCATTCAGAATTTGCTGATAAACCCCATAAAAATGACATGGGAATGGCAAGGAACACATTAAATTACACACCAAAAATACTTAATTGTGTTTTCTCATAAAACATACTCCAATAATCCTTATTTACAGTTTGTAACTTTTTTATTTGTCCAAAAACTAACATTTTGCCTCTCTGCAAATGGCAGCGAATCCAATTTTTACATTTTATTAAAGATTTTTTAAAGTTTATATATATTTTTCATCAATGCAACTTTGTGCATTTTTTGTCAAACAACTGGCAGAACAATTTACGGAAACACATCTAATTGCATTATAACTGTATGTATGTTTTTGACTCTTCTAAAGCATAAAAACACCATAATATGTTTGCAGATATTTAAGAAACATGCTAAGTGATTGTACTTGTTTATCTGAAAAACAGTGTTAAAGTCAGATATTCTGCTTTGAAAATGTGCGTTACGTGTCGGAACGTCTGTCTTTGTTTTGGTCATTTAACCCGCCCACTGCCAGTTTAACCAATTATATTTCAGCACCCCGGGTTGCCTTGTTGGAAAAATTCATTCAGTCAGGAAAGCTCTCAAAGCATGCGTCCACGACCGAAATGCAACCTCCGGTGGACAGTAGCAGACTCCAAAATGAGAAGCAGATTCAGAGTTTCACATGAGGTTATTAATTAGCAAATAATATAAATATTACGAATGTAAACATTAGGTGAGCAGGTTACATTGTAACCCCATGTCCTAACAACATGCTAAGTGACGAGATTTGCAGTGATAAGCAATTGGGCTGTTTGCACCAGACGAAACACAACAGAAATTTAAATACAGCCATTCAGAAGCACAGAATATGCACTCACTGCACGCCAACGAAATGGTAAGGTTTATAATCTAATTAATACACATTAAACCTCTTTAACTTTATTAAATGTACATGCTGAATTATTGATATGTTGGTGTCGGCAATCTGGCAACCTACGCTTGCCTGTGTTTTGAACCAGGCGTGCAATACCTGGTTTAACCACTGGGTGTCAAACTTTACAGCACCTTTAAATATAAATTATGAATATGCATTTTTTTTTTATGTAAAATATAAATATTTAAGAAACGAACAAGTTACAGAAATTTTCTAAATATGTTGTAACTTTTTATATAATCAATTTTATTATTATAACTATATAGTACACCATTACAATGATAAAACTAATATTTATGCTTGTTTTTTTTTTAAACCACAGCGATTTTATTTAGCCAGAAAACCATAAACAAACCTCTTTTGTTGACAAACATTCATTCATTTTCTTTTTGGCTTAGTCCCTTTATTAATCAGGGGTCGCCACAGCGGAATGAACCACCAACTTTTCCAGCACATGTTTTACGCAGCGGATGCTCTTCCAGCTGCAACCCATCACTGGGAAACACCCATACACTCCCATTCACACACATACACAACGGACAATTAAGCTTACTCAATTGACCTATAGCGCATGTCCTTGGACTTGTGGGGGAAATCGGAGCACCCGGAGGAAACCCACGCCAACACGGGGAGAACATGCAAACTCCACACAGAAATGCCAACTGACCCAGCCGAGGCTCGAACCAGCGACCTTCTTGCTGTGAGGCGACAGCGCTACCCACTGCGCCGCCCTCTTTTGTTGACAACAGATTTATAAAGTATTCTCATTACATAGGTTGTAAAAATGTTGCTGCATGTTGCATTTCCAAAGCATGCTTGACTCAGAATACATATTTATATATAATTACAACACAGATAACCACGTTAAAACCATATCTCATTCTCACTGTTAGGAGTAATATTAATTAAAAAAATGTAACACTGTTTAATATTCAGCAATAAAGATTGGTATTGGCTACTTTTGTCCATGAGAAAATAACTGCATAAACAGACCTGGAATTTTGAATATGTTACAGCCATTTTCCTGACATTGTAAAACATTTATAACTACAGCAGTATATGAAGACAGCACTTGTACTTATTAACCAAACCATACCATACACACATCCCTGAAGATCTGCATGAAACGTCACAGCATGACTTTTGGAGAAAAGCCATTTGGGGTTTCGTGATGTTTCTGGACACGACTAAAAATAGAAATTAATCATCTTGTCATTGCGGTGTCAAGACAGCCTAAGGGAGGGAAAGAAACACCAATTTGATCCTCAGCCTTTGCACATCTTATGTCAAACTTGATCTCAGTCAAAAACACACATTTCACTGTGACCTTCACAGAGGCCGTTCCACAACCTAAAACCTAAAATAAGTAATTACAGTAAATATCGGGCGACACGGTGGCTCAGTGGTTAGCACTGTCGCCTCACAGCAAGAAGGTCGCTGGTTCGAGTCCCGGCTGGGACAGTTGGCATTTCTGTATGGAGTTTGCATGTTCTCCCCATTTTGGTGTGGGTTTTCTCCGGGTGCTCCGGTTTCCCCCACAGTCCAAACACATGCGCTATAGAGGAATTGAATAAACTAAATTAGCCGTAGTGTATGAATGTGTGTGTGAATAGGTGTGTATGGATGTTTCCCAGTACTTGGTTGCAGTACCCCTGATGAATAAAGGGACTAAGCCGAAGCAAAATGAATGAATGAATGAAAACAGTGAATATCTATAACTTGATTAAATATACGTTTCCTTAATATATATGATGAACAACCATAAATTGACTTTCCCAAAAATCCCTGCATAACACTTGACATTATTATGGTTGTTTTTCTCATCAGTGATATATGTTAGAGTTTTATATTACATCTAATGTTGATAAATAATGTTTTTCATTATTTTAATTTCATGTCTGTTACCATGATGGTGTTTAGTAGTTGTGTGAATGACACTGAGCGTCATCTATATATTAGTATGTTTCTTTGCTCATGGGAAATGTTGTTTGTGATGAGCTTTGGTTCATCGTGATTTCTTTCTCATCCACACATGCTTATGGTTGTGTTAGTAGCCCCTTTCACACATACAGACCTTTTCGTAAAATTGCCGGAATGGCAAAGAGAAGTTGTAACGTTACCGGTAATTTGCCAGAATGCTGCTCTGTGTGAACGCAGAAGGAAAATTGCCGGAAAGAGCGCGTTCATGTTTAGAACGTGCTGATGTGAGACGTCTACTCCAGCTAATCAGAACATTCAGACGCATTCACATCCACGCTGTTTATGAAAATAAAAGCCTTTGAATATTTTTCCAGATACATTAGATTAGACTGCTAGATGTTATTCAGATAACGTTTCTGTTCCTTCTTAATGCCAACTGTGTCAAAAATTATCGATAAAATGCTTATGGTAAACCGCTGTGTTTACCTTTAAGCTCTGCTGCAGTTGCTTGCTGCGTGTGCATGTGAAGGAGTGCTCCGGTGAGCGCCAACATCTCGACATGCGAAAGTGTTCCTCCATATGTTTTCATCGAAGTTGTTCACAATACTTATCCATCCACAGAATTTGTACTGTAGTCAAATGTGTAAACATTAGCTGCGGTTCGCGCTTCTGCCTTTCGATGTCTCTGGGACAAAGCAGCTGCATGAATGCTAAAGCTTTAAATAAAAGTGGAACCATCAACAAAAGCCTGACCCCTTCTATGTTTACAAATACAAGCGCAGCCATTTAGAGCTCATTTCTGGTTAATGATGTCAGAATTTACCGGTATTTTGGTCTTTTCTGGAAAAATTCCGGACGCCCTTGCCTGTGTGAACAGCGCTCTTTTGAATTTACCGGTAAAGTCGTTCCAGGTTATTTACCGGAATCACTGTGTGAAAGGGGCTTTTGTCTGTGTAACAGACAAAGGTTTGATGTGTAGATACTCGTACTTCAAAACACTGGAGCATAATACCATAAATGAATGAAATACGGCAGTTTACCGTAAAATTGCTTTAAAGGGCACCTATTATGCCCCTTTTTACAAGATGTAAAATAAATCTCTGATGTCCCTAGAGTGTGTGTGTGAGGTTTCAGCACAAAATACCACACAAATAATATTTTATAACTCTTTGATACTGCCCCTTTTAAGCTTTGATCCTAATTGTGCCGTTTTGGTGACTGTCGCTTTAAATTCAAATGAGATTGTGATTTTTCAAAAGAGGGCGGAGCTACAAATGCCTGTGTGTCAGCATAGTGGAAAAAACAAGACTGACATCCTATGCTAATGAGGGAGAGATCATCACTAATGGGTGGGGCTTTCCCCCTCTGATGACACGTACAAAGGGAGAATGTCAATCAAAGTGTTTCTGCAGACTGTTTTTATCAAGTGTGATTATAAAAAAATAAAATATATAGATTTTTGCCATCATAAGCTGGTTATATTCACACATTGTTGCCACACAACTGTGTTTAAACCCCTTATAAAAGTGATTTTTGCATAATAGGTCTCCTTTAACGGTTTGTTCACCATTAATTTAATACATTTTTATTTTAGAACCATGTGTTATCAGGCTGATCTCTCATCCCTCACAGATTGTCCTCCTCCAGCTGTTTTTACACGTGCACTTTTCAAGGACACGTAACATTGGCCGTCCGTCAGCACTGTACATTCTGGGACAGAATGATGTGACAGGTTGCTTACATGCTAAAAAAGGGAATAACAAAGCACCAAAACACAATGCAGGTTTATCCAACCATTTGCTAGCATCGAGCTAATATCTACTTGACTTTTGAAATTTGAGCTGACACTGAATTCTCTGCTAAATGACACTCGACAATGTGAATGATTCGTGTCACGTATACATGGCAGTATCTGTGTAAAAGATCATCAAGCCATTGGCATTCATTACACAGGACAGGCTTCATGTGCTGAACAGCAGCGGTTTTTGGTGTCAGATGTTTGACTTTCAGGAGCTGCAGACGTTGAAAGACATCAGGGACACTCATTGACATGTGGGCGACTGCGTTTGCATGCAAAACAAGGCTGACAATGGAGCGAGTCAATGCGAGAAGACCTTTGTGCTGCCTGATATGAATACTGTACGCTCTGTGATGTCATTAATGGGGAAATTAAAACATTGAAAATAATCAGCCGTTTCAACTGTGAGAACCAAGAACATTTGAGTACGTTTACATGGACACCAATATTCTGATTTTAATACGATTTAAGACAATACTCTGATTAAAAGTTTACCATGTAAACAGCGATTTTTGATGACCTTAATCCGACTAAAGTCATAATTGAACTAAACAGAAATCGAATTAAGACGTGGAGTATTCCTGTTTTAGTGGCATTATTGAAGTGCAGTACAGACACGTAAACACTTTAGTAAAACAATTATCCTTGTGTAGGATTTTCGCCGCATTTTGCAACACGATAGTCTTTACACACACGGCTGTTTGACACTATTCTCTGCACCTACCAAGTCGGTGAAGGACCACAGACACCTGCATTGCGAAATGCGGAGGGGTTTTTCCCAATTCCATTAAAACAACACTCTTCCAGCAGTTCAAACTCGCATCCAATATCTTGTTTGTCACGGGGGGCATGCATGAAATGTTCCTGAATGAAAGTGAAAGTGTCAAACTGCAGTTAAAGTCGACAAATTAAAAGCGAAACACTCGAAATTACATGAAACTCCGGAGGATACGTGGATAGCCTGGTGACGCAATGACATTAATCGAATCATGTGCTATAACATGTAAAACGGGATCATGAAAGGAACATTCAAAAAGTAACTCATGTAAAAACCTTCATCATATTATTGTCTTATTCAGATCAAGTCAAATAATTCAATTACTGATGTCTATATTAACGTAACTATTGTTAGTTTACCATTTCTGTCAGCCAGATTTCACAAGGAAATGTTAATATTTTATAAAGTTTTGTCAGAAAAGAGGCTAATTTGAATGCATTTAGATCAATTCATTTGTACAAAAAAAAAACTAAAACCCAGCCCTGAACCCAACCAATTTATAAATACACAGAAAACTATTCAATCGCATAGCAATTCATAACTTTTTGATTTAGTGGCTAAATTGTGTGAATTTGTACGCTCTCATTTGTACATTTTAGTATGAATTGCTCATCTCTCAATGATGGGTAGGTTTAGGAGTGGGTCTTTAATAAAATCATTTTCATACGAATAAAATTGTATGAATTAGTGCAACTTTTCTGACAATACATAAAATAGTTACGTTTCCTCATGAGATCGGGATGACGAACACATTTAATGTTTCCTAATTAAATGTAAGCAAATATTTGCACCAGCCCCTTTTCCATATGACTGTGAAGCTTTCGTCGTTTAAATTCATATTTAAAATAAATTGTAATATATTTATTCATATTTTTCATGTTAATTTAAATGAAAATTTTCATGATTTGGTTCCATTTTTGTCATTTTAGTAAATGTTTTTTATTTATTTTATTTCAGCTTTATATTACTTGACCTTGAGTTTTGAGAAAGTACTATCATTCATTCATTTTCTTTTCGGCTTAGTCCCTTTATTAATCTGGGGTCGCCACAGCGGAATGAACCGCCAACTTATCCAGCATATGTTTTATGCAGCGGATGCCCTTCCAGCTGCAACCCAGTACTGGGAAATATCCATACACACTCATTCTCTACGGACAATTAAGCTTACCCAATTCACCTATACCGCATGTGTTTGGACTTGTGAGGGAAACTGGAGCACCCGGAGGAAACCCACGCCAACACGGGGAGAACATGCAAACTCCACACAGAAACGCCAACTGACCCAGCCGAGGCTCGAACCAGTGACCTTCTTGCTGTGAGGCCACAGCACTATCCACTGCGCCACCGAAAGTACTGTTAAAATGATTATTATTCCTATTATTATTATTACGTTTAGGTGTCTCAGCACAAGTTAAACCAAACTAAAATAATGAAAGCAGAATTTACTTTGTTTTTGTCGCTTTCCACTTGTGTAATTTGTTGGGATTGTTCAGGTCAATATTTAGTTGAGATACAAATATTTGAAAATCTGGAAACTGAGGGATCCAAAAAAACTAAACATTGAAAATAATCACCTTCAATGTTCAAATTAAGTTCTTGGCAACGCATATTGCAAAACAAAAATTAAGTTTTAATATACAGCGGGGGAAACAAGTATTGAACACGTCACCATTTTTCTCAGAAAACATATTTCTAAAGGTGCCGTTGACTTTTCACTGCATGTTGGTAACAACCAAAGAAATCCATATATGCAAACAAAACAAATCTAATTAGTTTACAAATGAGGTTATGCGTAATAAAATGAAATGACGCAGGGAAAAGTATTGAACACATGAAGAAGGGAAGGTGTAGAAAGCCAGTGAAAGCCCAGACAGCAGCTGAAATCTCTCAGTAGTTCTTCTGCAACCCTCTGCCATTCCTCAGTGTAAATGAATATCAGCTGCTTCAGTCCAACATCTACATTAGCAGGAGGATGAAGATGAAACCAGGGTGGACATTTCAGCAAGACAATGATCCAAAACACAGCCAAGGAAACTCAAATGCTTTCAGAGAAAGAAAATCAAGCTGTAGAATGGCCCAGCCAATCACCTGACTTAAATCCAATAGAAAATACAAAATAAACATCAGTAAGACTAGCTAACAAGCTTAGGGTTGCCTTTTCCCCCCTTCAGCAGCTAAAACCATTTGCCAAAGCATTGCTATGTAGCATTTTTCATGCATTTTTATTTGAAATTGTGTCTTGATGCACAAGGGGGTTACTTTTTTCAAGCATGTAGATACTAGTTGAGAGTATATTTTTAGCCACTGTACAAAAGGTTTTCACTGAACATATAGATATTACAAATATAAATCCGTCAAAAGAAAGAGGTTGCCCAAACAGAGTGGACGCAGATCAAGAAACTGCAATGCGCTGATGCAGCAAGCAGAGCATCAGCAACAATTTACTGGAAATTTACTTCGCTCCACACCACGACAACACTGCACCAAAGAGACACCCCCACAGACGGAAGGATTTGCATTCCTGCTCAACAGAAACACATTAAAGGTCACCTCTAAGCAAAGCAAAGCCTGACTTTAGCATGAAAGATCTGCAGTGGAGCGTCTTCATGTTCCAGTGTTGGACTGTAAAGTGGATCTATCACTCCTCCTGCTGGATGAACGGCGGTATTACAATAACAAATGACCTCAAAACTCATTTTTACGAAGCGTTACTCTTTATACAGTTTTACTATAAAGTCGTTTGAGGCCATAATGACAACGCTGTTGGTTAGTGATTTAGATTTTAACAATGCTAATATACAAAAGCATTTTATTGCAGAATTTAATCTGGGTTTATGCGTGTAAAATAACGACCAATGTTCACCTTTAGTCTGTTGGTAAGAAAGATGATTTTCAGAGTGATAATACTGTTTTCAATCTGCCTGTCGTGAATAGTATATTAAAATATTGTAATTTTACGAGCATTACGGGTATATTTAACCTTTAGAAAGGTCATTGCGTGAATACAAAAATGTCACATAATAAAAGATACAATTCTGTGCTAAAATTGAATCACGATTGCATGAAACTTGTTGACTCTTTTAAAAAATATATATATTTGCTTTGTCTTTCTAACAGACATTCGTTGATGTGCATGGCGTAAAATGTCTGTTCCTAGTACATTAAGCTAAACAGGATCACTTCATGAAGTGTACATTATTCATGATATTCAAGGGCCACTTCATTAGGTCCACTGTACAATAAAACAGATGTCTAATCAGTCAATCACACAGCTGCAACATTATGCATTTAGGCATGTAACGTTAGATGTGGTAAAGATGATCTTCTTAAGTTCAGAAGGGTTGCCAGGTTTGCGAAATAAACTAGCCAAATATCATCAAAACTCAAAATATGTCTCAGCGCATTTGTTAAATAGCTACATATTTTACATAACTGTATTCATTATAAACGGATTCATCTTTAAAATAGATGTATATTGGTAATTATACAGATTATGTTATTATAAAAAAAATCATTAGGCCTACCTGGTCTGTCGTGACTGCCGTGTACCGAAAGTAAAATAAAATAAAATAAAAAACTCAGGCGGAAGTGAACATCAAATTTGTGACAAATTTAAACTTAATATATTTTCCAAATCTACAATAAGCATTAAAGATATTAATTAATAAAGGGAGGTGTAGTTCGGCAGTGAAAGCCCAGACAGCAGCTGAAATCTCTCAGTAGTTCTTCTGCAACCCTCTGCCCTTCCTCAGTGTAAATGAATATCAGCTGCTTCAGTCCAACATCTACATTAGCAGGAGGATGAAGATGAAACCAGAGTGGACATTTCAGCAAGACAATGATCCAAAACACAGACAAGGAAACTCTCAAATGCTGTCAGAGAAAGTAGCAAATTTCAGAAGGGTTGCCAGGTTTGCGAAATAAACTAGCCAAATATCATCAAAACTCAAAATATGCCACAGCGCATTTGTCAAATACCTACATATTTTACATAACTGTATTCATTATACACGGATTCATCTTTAAAATAGATGTATATTAGTAATTATACAGATTATGTTCTCATAAACAAATCATTAGGCCTACCTGGTCCCTCGTGACTGCCGTGTACCATCCAGTAAAAAAATAAAACCTCAGGAGGAAGTGAACACCGTGACAAAGTTAAACTTGATATATTTTCCAAAATTACAATAAGCTTTAAAGATATTAATTCAATTGTAAATTTGATGGACATTCTTCTGTAGATTACTTATTATTTTACAGTTATCCTTCAGCAAAAAACATGGAGTCCTGCCAATGTTTACATTAGAGGAAAAATTAAACCAGTTGAGACTTGAAACAAGTTGACTCCTTTTTTTATTTATAATTATGTACTTAGTTAATTCACTTAATTCTAAGACAATGAGTTTACTCGCTTTTTAAAATGTAAACAAATTGCTTTAAAAGCAATGTGTGTACTCATTTTAAGTATAATCATTTTAAAGTTAACTCACTTTAAGTCAACTAATCGCTTTATTTTTAGAAAGGAAAGCAATGGGTTTACACACTTATTTCAAGTAAAATGTCAAATAATCACTTTAAAAGCAACTTTACTACTATTCACTTTAAAAACAATGTGTTTACTTACTTTTAATAAGTAAAGCAACAGGTTTACACACTTAATTTAAGTGAAATCAACTAATCGCTTTAAAAAC
>CAIGQV010000919.1:13224325-13241498 GCA_903798115.1 Danio jaintianensis
CACGAGTCCAACACTCTAACCACCAGGCCACGACTGCCCCCTATAAGCTGACATACGAGCGATCCGCTGATAAATCACGGCTTTAAAACGCTCCAATTAAACAACTAGAATGTATACGAATTGAGGGATTTATTTAAGTCACGTAGAGGAGATAATCTGAAAAAAATTACGTTTTGCGTTCTGGATTCATAAATTAAAATCTTTTACACCAAGAGGAATAAATGAGGAATTGGATCTATCGGTCTTTCTTTAATGTTTTATCATTTATCTACAATATTGTCAATCGTGGATTTTGAGTGTATAATGAAACAAATCATGATATGAAAATGTATTTTTAATGTTTTGGACGGTCAGAATTTCATTGTATTAGTTAACGAATAATTGAATGATGATTTAATGATCATTAAATGAATGATGATAATTGAAATGTTTATTTTCCTGTACAATGGAGATAATGCATTTACAGGTGGAGGAAATATTTCTTTTGTTAGCTATATTGAAACGAAAATGAGATGTTTTTAACTTTTCAGTAGTCTAACTAATGACGTAATGTGATTGACTGTGGAATAAAGGCTGATTTATACTTCTGCATCAAGTGCACGCGTATGGTCCGGCTCAGCCTTTGCGCGGTCGCATAGCCTTCGCCGTGGCTGACGTCGACCTCTGCAAGCTCTGTGATTGGTCCGCTTGGTACCGTGCGTGGGCAGTGCTGAGAGCCGCGAGCCCGATGGAGTGAGTGTTTACAAGTGTGGAGTCCCGTGAAGGAGCTCCAGATGGAAACTTTTGTTTTGTGTTTACCTTATGATTAAAGTTGTTGCACATCCGCCGGTTCCCGCCTCTGAATGAGCGAGTTTTAGCTACTTGTAGCGTTCAGAAGAAACAAAATACCCCCAAAGAAACAACACAGAGGAACAAAAACCTACTGCCAGCTAGCGTGTTATTGCAGAGCAACACAAACAGCACGCAGAACTATAAATGCATGACTAAACACAAGATAGGCGCCATGGGTCACGCCTATCACTCGACGCAGAAGTATAAATCAGCCTTAAGAGGGTGGAGTGAGAAGATTGTGTCATGCACTGAGGAAGGCATTGTGCCTAAACTTCTGTGGTTTTTATCTCCAAAGAACGTAAAATAAAGCTATATAAAGTAATTATTTAAGGAGTGCGAATTATGACCTTCTAAAAATAAACAGAGAAAAAAATTTATTAGCACATTTTACTTAGCAGTTACAAACTTGAAATCAATTCTACTTGTATAGCACTTTTCACAATAATTATCGTTCCAAAGCAGCTCCACAAAAGATGCATATTACATTAGCCAAAATCAGAGAAGTTAAGGAGTTGTGTAAAGGGTTGGCAATATATAAACGTAGTTACCTGCAGTTACATAGGGTCATTCCAAAAGAAATAATATTTACATGTAATAATAATGCATCTTCAATATATGTGTACTGACTGTTTGTTGTCTTCGAAAAACCCATAGTATTAAGCGGGACAAACAAGAAAATCAACCAAGAAGAAAAGGACACCAGAATGTCCCTTTTACCTTCATCTCCCTCTTCATCGCTATCAAACTTGGTCTTCTTTCCCTTGAACTGGGTGTGTTCTCTTCCTCCTCGGTCTCTGCGGCCTCCTCGTCCTCTTCCTCGACCCCTGAAACCTCCTGCAATCACAGTGAAAATTCAATTCAATTTTATTTGTATAGCGCTTTTCACTATAATTATTGTTTCAAAGCAGCTTTACAAAAGGTGCACATTATTGCATTACAATATAGTATATAGGTGATGTCTGTGTGTAGATGTTCAATGAAGTGTATTTATGTAGAGTGTAAATGTATTAACCAGTGGTTTAGACAGCTGTATGTGTCTTCATGATGTCCTGTGATTTACCTCGGCCTCCTTTGCGTTTGTTCATGGACTCCTGCTGATCCTCAATGATTTTCTTCAGTGTTTCCATCTCCACATCTCCCTCCAGAATCACCCATTGAACGACCTGCTCTTTCACCTTGGGAACCTCCCCGTCGTGAGCCTCTCGGACTTTCTGGAGAGCCTCTTTAGCGTTTGAGTGGAACAGGATGGTGCCCTGAGCAAAATAGTTTATGTTTTAATGCCATACCAGCAGCATTGTCTATATTCATGGTAAAACCGACACTAAATATACAATTTATTATATGCAATTGGTTTCTTAATAAACATTTATTTTTACAAAAAAAACATACAAATAACAACACTAAAAAGAGTCATAAACAATCTTTTAGTTTGATTAATGTTAAATATTCTAAAATTCCTCCAGAAGACATCTTTTTAAACATCCGGAGCAAAATAATGGAGGAAAACAACTTTTGTATTGCAGCGATGTATGGTTCCGTCATGTTGCAGTTGTCATACCAACTTGCAACACCTTAAACAAAAGTGCGCAACACTAGTCCCACCTCAGAGTTGTTCTGATTGGTCCACTGCTCTGGAACTGACAGTATGCAAATGAGCGCTGCTGTGGGTGAAAGTTGAAATCGTTTTATCTTCACGCGCGGTGTCTAAAACTTGCAGTGCAGCAAAAGACGATGCGTCATTGTTGTAAACTTTTAAAAACATTTGTGAATGAATTATGCACAGTAGCATCTAGGATTTTTATTCTGAGGGCAATAAACATGGCGCGGCACAAAATGAAACCTGATTGGTAGGTTAACCTGGCAGTCATATAACATGGTGGGCAGTCTTTAACCGTTCAAAGAGCAAAAGCTCCCAGGCCTTCAGCCGTCGGTCAGAGGTCTGGCTACGCAAGACTAGTGACATACAAACACTGTGAAATGACCATTCCAATTTCAGAAACAACAAATAAGGAAAGAGCAATCATAACAGACGTGGTCAGCTGACCAATCAAAGAATCTGGAACTGACAGTATGCAAGTGAGCGCTGCTGTGTGTGTGAAAGTTAAAATCATTTTATCTTCACATGCGGTGTCTAAAAAAGCGCAGAGGAGCAAAAGACGCGAGTGTATAATGGTCACATACATCCGTCAAACAATGGAAATATAAGATGTTGTCAGATCTTATGAGAACGCAAGTCGGTCTGTGAGTGAGTGCCTTTTCTACACACATAATATTGAACAGTTGTTGTCCATTGCACCTGCTGTTATGGATGGACACAGTGCTAGCTTTTTCATTAAAAGAGACTTTAGTTTTGAAGCTTACTGAATCTTAAATTCACATAACACAATTATTGTTCTTCTGTTGTTTTAGGAGAGGGCTGAGCTTAATCTTTGAAAGTTTAGTACACAGTTTCCTAATTATTAACTTCTATTTTTTCATTATTCTCTTAATTTTGTACTTCTGCATCACAAGAAGCTCTTCAGTTCTGTAGTTGATTGTGAAAAAACACTTCTGCCTGTTCAAAATAAACAGAAAAAGCAAGTACTGGAGAATTGTGGCTTATTCCTGTTGTACCGTACCAAACCATGACCCCAAAACAGAACTGAAACATGACTCCAGTGTACCGTTACACCCCTAATATAGATGCATCTTATTTTAAAATCACTTAAAATATTATACTACTATAGCAAGTCTTTTAAAATAATGTTGTCCAGACTGAAACGTGTTGCAGAATAACCACTGATGCTCAGTCCTCACCTCTTTAGCTTCTCTGGTGAATTGGGTCAGACCTCCAGGGAGGATTTTCACGCCGTCTTCTCTGATCACGCTCGGATCAAATGGATTGATTTCACCAGAGAACTTCAGCAGGCAGCCTCGCTGGTCATTCAGGGATTTCTGGGTAAACAGAAGAGTGTTACAGTAGATCATTAAGGAGCAACTCGTGTGGATTTTTGAAAAATTTCTTATTTGCAGTTTGTAGCGTAGCTGTCCGTCAACATAAAAAAAAAATCTGCATAGTACTTAAAGGTCTGTGAAATATTAATATACATTTTTTTTTAGATGTTAGCTTCAAGCATATCTATAAGCAAGTGTGATCCAAAACGGTGACAAAATTCGCGTTTAGAAAATATAAACATCCACAGCTCGCAGTTTGTCACTTCCGCCGGAAGAACGGATCAACAATTTTTCACATCACCTCATACTTATGTTTCTTATCAAATCTTGAGCAATCAAATGCTCTCTAGTGTCTGACATTCCCCGCCCCCTTCAAAACACTTCTCATTGGCTGTGCTTAAGCTCAACCACTCTTACTGCCAGAGCTGTAATAAAAAAAAAAAAACGCTATTGGCTGTTTTTTTAAGGGGAGGAGCTACTCTATGTCCCACCCTCTCTTCATTTAAAAAAAATGCACATTTCAAACCACTTCATGGGACCTTTAATCAAAGAAATGCATGTCAAATAAAAATATTGTCTCTGAACAAAGTGTCCGCTCTGAATCACTTTAACAAATTGTTATATTTGTACATCTTGTACATGCTTGCTACTGAAATACATCAACACAAAGTAACAAATTTGCATAATCCCTGCCTGTCTGTGACATACACTGTGAAATGGCCATTTTGGTTTCAGAAACAATAGATATTCTAATACCAATCAAAATAGACTTGGTGAGCTGACCAATCAGAGCAGAGTTGGCATATGGAAGGGCGGGGTTTACAGACCTTAAAGGGACAGTTCACCCAAAACTTAGAAAAATTTTTATTTACTCATCCTTCACTTGTTGTTTCAAACCTGTTTGAGCTTCTTTCTTCTGTTGAACACAAAAGATATTTTGAAGAAAGCTGGAAACCTGTAACTTCCATAGTATTTGTTTTCCTACTATGGACGTCAGGAGCTTTATCTTTCTTTGAATTATCTTCTTTTGTTTTCAACAGAAGAAAGAAACTCAAAGGTTTATAATCACTTGAGGGATAGTAAATGGAGTGCACATTTTGTTTAGTATTGCAAATAGTGTGCATTTTTTGGTGAACTAACCCTTTAAGCCCTAAACTGATTCAAAAGATCTAAATTAAAACTACTGCAAAATGATTAATAAATTTGGAGAAAATTACAATGTTTTCTGGCCTTAGATCAGGGGTGTGATCCTCAGTTCCTGGAGGGCTGCAGCTCTGCACAGTCTAACCCCAATTAAACACACTTGATCAAACTAATAGAGTCCTTCAGGCTTGTTTTAAACCTACAGGTAGGTGTGTTGAAGCAGGGTTGGAACAAAACTGTGCAGAGCTGTGGCCCTCCAGGAACCGAGTTTGACACCTGTGCCTTAGATGCATCTGAGGCTGTTATAGGGATCTACACTTTTTATTTCCTGTCCTGCATGAAAACTCACCATCTCTTCTTCTTCAGCCTGTTTCTGCTTTTCCTCTTTTTCACTGAAATGCAAAGATAGAGCAATTATAAACATTTTCTCCCTCATCTCACTTTATTTGTAGAGCATACTACATGTAGTGCTGTGCTTTACCATTTGGCTTTAGCTTTAGATTCCACACGGTTCTGCTTCCTCTCAGCAATCTTTTTAGTAAAGTAGGCATCTCTATGGACAGAGGTCAAAGGTCAACAGTGTATTCAAAGCCACTGAGTCACTAGGTAAACATGCAGAACAACACAGAGAGATAAATGAGAAAGTGCACCGCATAAAGCACTTACTTCATCATGACGATCATCTCGTTCCCTTTGAAATTTTTTATGTCGTCACGCTCGACAAAAGCCTTGGCAGTTTCTTCAGTTTCCAAAACCGCAAAGATTGATCCCTGCAGAGCACAAAAACAGTGTGACGAGTTATGTTTGAATGAGATTTTGTTCAAATATTGTTCATCTACATAATTATTATTCCCAGTTGTTATTGTTAAAAATATTATTATTATTATTTTTTAAAGTTTATTTAGTTTTTCTGCTGGTTAAACCAAGTCAAATTTAAGACTTAAGACCTTTTTTAAGACCATTATATATGAAATTTCAGACTTATATAGAGCTAAACTAAGGATTTTTTTCTAATGTGTAAAAGTGGAAAAGATTTTACGTTCCCCATTTTACAAAACAATTTTTAAATAATGTTAGGGTTAAAAACAAGCAAACCCAGGTTTTACTTTTTTTTTTTTCAACAAATTTCCTTTAAAAATATATATTTTTAAAACTATAATAAAACTATGCACAACAGTTTGTCCAGGTCAATGTCCTCACCATATATAGTCTATAAATACACAGGGAACTTTAAAACAAATGTTATTGTAAGGATGATAATTAAACTATATTGGCAAACAGAGTTACAAAATAGAGTTTGTTAAAGGTTTTGAGATGTTTATTGGTGATTGGATGGATGTTGGCCCAACTAGGTAGCTTTACATGGACATAGGAAAATTAATAACTGTTTAAAATGACCTAAGATCTACAACACTATCTCAGTAAATTTATATAATTTCATTTTGGGTTTTTTTATTTAAGAGCCTACGGACACTCTGATATTCACATAAATCAAACCGCTGTATTTTTTGTGCATGTCTATGCATTTAGAAAACTGTTTGAACGGTGTATCTCTGTTTTAATTACTTAATTAGCTATAACATCTTCATTAGTTCTCCCTCAGAACTGCATGCATTTTACTTTCATTCACTGCGTCCGGGAAAATCCTTCACAACAACAACCACTATGTAGCTCAGGTTTCCTTTGTCTGTGAACGACCGAATGGTCCGACCCCAGTGCATTTTTAATAATAATAATAATAATTCCTTACATTTATATAGCGCTTTTCTATACACTCAAAGCGCTTTACACATTGGGGGAATCTCCTTATCCACCACCACTGTGCAGCATCCACCTGGATGACGCGACGGCAGCTATATTGCGCCAGACCGCACACCACACACCAGCTGACTGGTGGAGAGGAGACAGAGTGATGAAGCCAATTATGATATGGGGATGGTTAGGAGGCCATGATGGACAGAGGCCAGTGGGCAAATTTGGCCAGGATGCCGGGGTTAAACCCCTACTCTTTTTCGAAGGACATCCTGGGATTTTTAATGACCACAGAGAGTCAGGACCTCGGTTTAACGGTTTAAATTTTTAAGAATCATTTGCTCTGAATTAAATAATTTCTTTGCTCGTTCGTTTTAAAGTCTGTGTGAACAAGTTGCTGAGGCTTCTATTTCAGTATGTTGATGTATAATAATGAATATTAAATAGGGGGCTACTTTGAACCATTATTCCCTATTGGTTAATATTGTGGCTGAGACAGACAAACTAAAGGACTTTACCCCCTACTGAAAGATTACCCCTAAAAAAAAAAAAAAAAAAAGGTTTCAGTGGACTTACATGGATTAGTTGTTCACCTAAAGAATAAGAATGTGCATCAGCAAAATAAACATTGTACATTTGATTTTACATGCACTTTAACAGGGTATGTACAGGAATCAGAGAGAAAAACTCAATACCTTTTAAGACATTTAAGACTCTTTCCATACATTAAGACCTCATCGCCACTTTAGGTTTCAACCGGTAACATTGGCGACATTTTAACTTACAGTATAGTCTCTAAATACTGATTGTAAGAAACCAAACCAAAACATTATTTATATAATGAATAAAAAAAAAAAGCTAATCCAGCAGGTGGTGCCTACAGAGCAGCTTAAATAATGGTGTTCCCTTGGTATTTAAGACTTTTTAAGGGTCTTAAATTTCTCCAAATTGATTTATCAACTTTTAATACTTTTTTTAAGACCAGCGTACATGGTTTAAGCTCACTTAGACTTTGTTCAACTCTTACTTTGAAGGTTTTCTGGGGTCCCTTCCTCAGGTAGATGTTCTCGAATGTGCCTTTATCAGAAAGCCACTCTTTAACATCATCCAGTGTGGTTTCAAGAGGAAAGCCTTTCTGTTGAATTAAAACATTAACAGTCACCAAACAGTGTCCCACAGTGCATCTGTCAGTTTTACAGCGGTGTTAAAATAATACTATGAGCTGTTTGTTTTAGAGCAAAGGCAGCCCAGCGAAGCAGAAAGAGGAACTTAATGTCATTGTTCCCATTCGCTCACCATGTAGATGGATTTGTGTTTGAGCGCGTCCCTGTAGTCCTCGTTGTTCTCAGGAAGGGGTTTGTTCGGATCTCGTCTTATTTTGGTTTTGTCTTCGCTGATCTCCAGCAGGCCTGTTTTAGACTTCAGCAGCGACTCAACAATGACCGATTCCTCTGACGTGAGACTCTTCAATCTGTGAGGACAAATACAAGATGAAAAAAAAACATTTTGAGTCTGTATGATGGAGAATCCGAACTAAATTTAAGGTCTTAACTCCACTAAAAAGTCATGTCTGGCAAAACACATACACATTTGAAGTGAACATCATTTAGGAGCTGAATTTCACTTTTTGCCTTACAAAATAAACTATTGGATAACTAGGTTTTATTGAGATGTTTTGTTAGTGATTGGATGGATGTTGGCCCAATTGGGTAACTTTACATGGACATACTGTAAAACCACCCAAAAAGTTAAGGTAACTCGAACCATTTGAGGAAACCGATTGCAACAAACTATTTAAGTTCAAAAATTAATCCTAATGAGTACTGTGAACTTAATCCATTTGAGTGAACGAAGCAATTTGAGCAAAGTAAAACCCAATAAATGAAGAGAACTCAAACCAACTGAGTACTGTAAAACCCGATAAGTTAAGGCAACTCAAACCGTTTGAGGAAACCGATTGCTACAAACCATTTGAGTTAAAAAACGAATCTATATGAGTACTGTGAGCTTACTCCATTTAAGTTGAAGGAATGAGGTATTTAATTAACTCATTACCTTCAACACCGAGTTCAAAACTCTTTTCAAATGAGCAGAATTAACTTTCAGTAAATTTTGAGTTAACTACACTCATTTCATTTGATAAAGTTGACTGTTGGGTTTTACAGTGTAGGAAAATTAATACCCGTTTAAAATGATCTAAGACCTACAATATTTCAGTAAATATAAATAGTCACAATTTATTTATTTATTTTTATTTAAGACCCTGCGGACAGTCTGATACTTACATAAATCAAACAGCTGTGTTTTTGTGCATGTCTATGTATTTAGAAAACTGTTTCAAGAGTTTAAACTGACAAGACTTTAAAAGGCATACAGAGGTTTTGTTTGTATTGTTTGGTTTCAATTGTAAAGGCTCTGCCCTCTTCTGGAAAGGAGGCTGGCAGTTCATTTAAAGAGACAAAAAAACAAACAGTGTTTTAGGCACGATCCACATGAACACAAGCAACTTCAAAACCACAGTTTTGTTTTTTTCCTACGTTGTTTGGCCATACGTCCACACAAAATTTAAGGTCTTAACTCCACTAAAAAGCTCATGTCTGGCAAAACACATACACATTTAGGAGCTATATTTAAATTTTTGCCTTACAGTATAAACTATTGCATGACTTGATAAGATTACATAGTTCTTTATTGGACATATGATGGTGTTTTCTGTTGTTCTAGAAGCTTTAAAGTCCATAAGATCATAAGGAAACAAGCATGTACAGATGAAGACAAAATAAATATCCTTCCTGTGAAATGTCAATTAATCTTCAAATGTGATGTCTAACAGGGCAAGACTGGTGAAAGTCTCATTTCTTTTAGTTTGGCTGGAATAAATAAATATTTAATTAAAAAACTGCTATAGTCAATATTAAGCAATCACACTTTAAGCTGAATACTAGCATCTTGCAAAATAACTAGTAAAATATTATGTCTTGTCATCATGGCAAAGACCAAATAAATCAGTTATTATACTTATTATTAAAAATTAATAAAATATAGTATTATTATTATTGTCAATAAATTTGAAATATTATGTTTAAAAATATGTCTCTGTGTTAAACACCATTTAGGAAACAGTAAAGTAAATAATATTGTAATTTTACTTATTTATAACTTGCCACATTGCTTCAATCTACTAGGTTTTACCTATTTTTAGCAATGTTTTAATCATATTAAAATATCAATAATTTTATGTTCTCATATTTTTTATATATTCAGTCCCACTGAATGAAGAGAGTACATTATTTCACCTATATTTTGACATTTTATTTTCACAAATGTTATATGAAACACTAACGCAAACACTTTAGTTGAGTTTAATATTTGAAAATCACTTAAAAATGTGATGCAGACATTGTTTTCAGCTTCACAGTACAATCCTCATTTACTGAGAAACATTTTTCTTATTCAATTAAATTTAGCACAATAATCATCAATAAATTAGGGCTGCACGATATTGGGAAAAATCTGACATTTGCGATATGAATATAATTTCGCAAGATGATTTAAATACCTCTATCCAGGAAGATTTTAGGAGTTTAGATTGACTGGGGTCATCAAGTCTTTTTATATGCAGAAATCAGCATAAAATGTAATAAATTACAAGCATATATATAAATACGACAGAGCGAAAATAAAAGTGAGTCTAACAGTATCCAAACACAAAAATTGAATAATCAAACATAAAATAACATGGGCATAATTATATCATGTCATCATAATATCTTTATCTTTTATTCTTTAATAAATAATCTAATCCTGTGCTGTGTATCCACAATAGTCACATATTGCGATATCGATGCTCAAACAATACATTGTTAAGCCCTAAAATAAATATTTATTATAATTTTCAATTAATATTTTCACTCTTTGGGGCGACACGGTGGCTCAGTGGTTAGCACTGTCGCCTCACAGCAAGAAGGTCGCTGGTTCGAGTCCCGGCTGGGTCAGTTGGTATTTCTGTGTGGAGCTTTCATGTTCCTGATAATGTCCGAGGCTCAGACACACTCTCTCAGTTCAAAACTAGATTAAAGACCTATCTTTTTAGTAAAGCATACACTCAATGCATCGCATAACGGTATGATGCATGAATGTGCTCCACGCAGGTTTTGGCATCTCGTTTATATACACTATGAACAGCAGCTACGCTAATTATTCTCTTTATTCTCTATTTCCACCTGGGGATACTCATCCCGAGGCCCCCAGAGACTATGCAGCGCCACTAATGCAATCCAAGACCTGTGAAGAGATGATCCCAAGGTTTCCATAATCCCGGACCAGGCCGTATCCTGAGGAGTTGCTGTGGTGGTCATGGAGGAGTGGAGAGCATGAGACCGATTCCTGTGAGACCCCAGTGACGGACGAGTCTTCGCTGACGTCCAGCGTTCACCAGCCTCCGGCGCCTAGACTGCAGCTCTGCACAAGACGTATGGTCATAGGAGAAATGGTCGTGCCCAACTGAGCCTGGTTTCTCTCGAGGTTTTTTTTTTTCTTCACTTTCGCAAATTGGTGAAGTTCGTTCCTCGCCGCTGTCGCCACTGGCTTGCATGGTTCGGGACTTGTAGAGCTGCGCATCGATGGATTTGCTCTTCAGTGTTTGGACTCTCAGCAGTGAAAATTAAACCACACTGAACTTTAACTCTAAAAACTGAACGGACACCATTCCAATTCACTATAATCTTCTATGTGAAGCTGCTTTGACACAATCTACATTGTAAAAGCGCTATAGAAATAAAGATGAATTGAATTCTCCCTGTGTTGGCGTGGGTTTCCTCCGTGTGCTCCGGTTTCCCCCACAGTCCAAATAGGTGAATTGAATAAACTAAATTGGGCGTAGTGTATGAGTGTGTGTGTGTAAAACATATGCTGGATAAGTTGGCGGTTTATTCCACTGTGGCGACCCCAGATGAATAAAGGGACTAAGCCGAAGGAAAATAAATGAATGAATTCTCACTCTCAATCTCACCTATTAAACTTCAGCATAGTCTCCAGAGTGACCCATCCGTCGTCTAACTGCAGCTGCTCCTTCAGAAACTTGTCTCTCGGGAGATTATGGTCACCAAAATAATACTGAACACACACAGAAATATTGACAATCATATCATTCATCTGAAATGGCGACGGGAAAACACCATATTTTACATGATTATCATCATCTCACCTCAATCTGCTCCGCCACCTTCTTCTCCAGGGAAGACATTTCCTGATTGTCAGCCATCTTTGCTAGAATCATAACAAACAAAACATAATTAATTAATCAATTACAAAAACAAAAAATATGTGCAGAAAATGCAAGAACACCAACAGTTTCTGCTTTGCATTGTTTTTAAAACGTTTGCCACAAGCCATATTATTGACATAGAAAATTAATGCTTTGTAATACAAACTCTAACGTATATGAACTTCTGAACCTGGAGGGAGTTTGATTTCCAAACCACGTGTGAGTACAGCAGATCTGTGCACTTTCTATTTTAATATTCACACTTCAGTCTTTAAGCTCATATGTCCCGCAATAAATAGCGCTGAAACTAATATACCTGCACGCCACAAATCCAGTCATAAAATAGTATAAATATTGCGCCAATACGCGTTTATACAGCATGCACGCGCCACATGTCACAGAATGACACTGAACAAACGTCGCGCGCTCGTTCTGTCACTGTTTTCTCTCTGTCCGACCTGAAATATCGCAATATTGTAAACTCCAGAAAAGAAGTAATGCTACAAAAATCACAATACTTACTTTATCTGCGCTCTGTTTTGTCCGATAGCAATGAAACGCCACACTCAACGCCGTGTGAACGTGAAGTATGCCGTCGCGTAGTTATGACATCATTCAGAGACCGAGTGCAGAATTCTGGGAAATGGAGTTTAATCACGACATCCACAATTTTTAAACTGTTTCATCATAATTCGATCACAAATGTATGCTATTTTCGCATTAAAGAGTTAGAACGTGACAACTGAATATTAAACTAATAGCATATTGTATGTTTCTAATCATCAATTGCTTATTAATGAGTGAATGTGAGTGAAAATCATATAAAAGATTTGAATGTGGTAGCCCACTAATGCATGTGGTCACGAATTATGAAAATTGAGAATCATATATATGATGTTATTACTGTATTTTGACAAATTAAGTCCTAAAACGCAACATTTCCCTTTTTAAATTTTGTTTTGACGCTAATATATATTTTTTGAAGAAACGTGTGACATTTATTTTAATTGATCATTTATTTTTAGAAAACTTTAACAATGTGGAAAAACTATTTTGAGTGGAAGGGAAGTTTTGACTCTTAATATTTATTAGAAATGGACAAAATATTCTAATATATAAAAAAAGACGTAATATAATGATGAAGGTTAATGTGCATTTTCATTCAACCATTTTTATATAATTTTATTTTAAGTAATTCGTTTGAATACTTTGAAACTAATCAGTTTAAATAGACATTTTTTATTATACTACTTCACCAAACAACCTTTTAAGTTCAGGGTTATCACTGAACTGATATTATTTACTGATAATTTACATATTACAAGTAATGTTTTTTTGTAGCTCAAGAGGTTTGAGGCCTTAAAGGGATAGTTCACCCAAAAATGAATCTGCGCTCTGTTTTGTCCGATAGCAATGCCGTGTTTCATCATAATTCTATAAAAAAATTATGCTATATTCGCATTAGAGGGTTTCAGCTAAAAGCATATTGTATGCTTCTAATCAGCAATTCCTTATTAATTCCTTACTAGTGTGTGTGTTTGTGTGTGTGTGTTATGTCAAAGCAGGGAAACCGCAACCTTTTTAAATTTAGTTTTGACACTAATATACTTTTTTGAAGAAGTGTGTCATTTCTTTTTAGAAAATTTTAACAATGTTAACTAAATATTTTGAGTGTCAAGGGAAGTTTTGACTCTTAATATTTAATAGAAATTAAAAATAGAATATTTATTATTTCTTTTAAATAATTTAATTAGTTTGAATGGAGATATTTATTGAATTACTTTACCTAACAACCCTTTAAGTTAAGAAAGCATTTACTGATAATTCACATAATTACAACCCAGATAGCAAAGAATTCTGGCCCAGATTTGGCATGAAGCTGGCACAGCAGGCATTCATCCAGCACTGTCATACAGCATGTGGGCCAAACATGGCCCGGATTTGGTGGCATCGTCTCTAAGGTGGCACACAAGACATGGGCCAGATGTCAAATGTAGTATTTGGACCAGATGGTAAAAATTGATATGTGGGCCACGTAAGTTTGGCCTGTCTTGACCCACATTTAAAATACATTTTAATTATTTTTGAGTAAAGAAAAAAATTCTACCAATCAGGTCGCTTTGAGAAAAAACACGCCCATAATGTGCCCAAAGCGCAATGCTTCATGGGTTTATCAATTTCATTGAAGTCGTGACACACTGGCCCAGTTCAGGCCCAGTTATGGGTTATTAACTTGGCTGAGACTTGGCCCAGATATAGTCCATGTTTGGCCCTTGTCTGAAAGCCAGACTTGGTCCAGTCATGTACCGTAATTCACTGCAGCATGTGGGCCAAGCAAAAGCTGATTATGTGGGCCAGAGAAATTTTGCTATGTGGGAAGTAAATTTTTTCTTACAGCTCAAGAAGTTTGAGAGGCCTCAAAGGGATAGTTCACTCAAAAATGAAAATGACTACTCCCACTCGAGTATTTCCAACCCTTTATGAGTTTCTTCTATAAGGATTCCGTTGAGCAGAAAAAGAAGATATTTTGAAGAAAGCTGTAGCCATTGACATTCATAGCAGGAAAATCAAATACAATGGAAGTCAGTGGTTACAGGTTTCCAACATTTTTCAAAATATCTTCTTTTGTGGTCAACAGAAGAAACTCACAAGTAAATCGACAGTAAATGATGACATAATTTTCATTTCTGCGTGAACTATCCCTTTAATAACATTCGCCTCCACAAAGTGCCGGATCACTCACCATAATTTCATTAGTGTTTGGTGAATTACAGTGTAGCTGTCAACGCTAATTTCACCACCAGACAGACAACAAGAGACAGGCCATAACTTCAGTGGTTATTTTATTCCTTTTCAATAGGACACTAAACGTGTGCATGGCCTGTGTGCCGTGAGTACAAAGGACACAAGATCTGTCGTAAACATTAACAGGAACAAGCTCTTCGTTTAGGAGAACATGCCTCATGTAACTGCATTTTCCTGACTGATGTAAATCCTCAATGCCTGACAGTTCTCCATTCATCTCTGTTTGCTTTTCGAGTAAATATTCAGGTTCAATCAGGAACAAACATTCACAACACTGTTTATCTAAATCGAGCACGTCTCACCCAGAAACTGCTATCAGCAGCACAGCACCGGTTACGACCACTCGGATGGCTTTAAAACATCTCTGACTTGCAAAAAAGCCACATCTGTTTAACATTTTGTTGAGGAAAAAGGTATAATGGGCACAGGATTCATTTCTATAGCCTTGCTCTCTATATTATATATTTGTATTTACATATTAGAGTATTTTCATTTCATATTAGTAGCAAACCGCACTGTTAAAGGCCTTCATCACAACCAGGCTGCATTTATTCTTATAACATGACAAAATTTAGGCATATTAAAGGGATTTCTTTGTTAATCATGCAGATTTGAACAAATAAATATTTAGCCAGCATGTTAAAACATTTACAATTTGTTCGTTTCAAGATTACGCAGCAAACCTCAGTGGATTATATATTAGGCACCTCTCACTGGTAAATAGATGTGATATAAATCTAAAGTGAGTTCATTTGACGATTTAATACATTTAAAGGGCACCTATTTTACCCCTCTTCAAGATTTAACATGAGTCTTTTGTGTCTCCAGAATGTGTCTAAAGTTTCAGCTCAAAACACCCATCAGATTATTTATTATACCTTTCGGAAGTTCGTAATTTCAGCTCTGAGCATCTTGTAGCTGTTTTTGTTGCCTGTGCCTTTAATGCTGATTTTCCCCAACCACCGTACCCACGTGCCTGTCAGAGTGTGCCTCAATCTCCAGCTGCGTCAGATAAACAGCACAGTGACAGACATGAAGGAAGCAGATCTCACGTAACATTTGTGAGAAATACTACAGTACGAACTTTACCAATCACTGTTTGATGTATTTGTTGTGGAGTTAATTCAAGCCTTTCGAAGAGTCGTTATGAAGTTCACGCACACACACACACACACACACACACAGCACGCGCGTTTAACTTTGCACTGTTTTTGCACGGCAAATGTGACAGGATACACATTAATATACTCTGCTGTATGGATATCTGTTATGTTAATGTACAAAATAAACCTGATTTAACGTCCACAACCCGGGATTGAAGCGTCTTCTTTTATAATTGTACTGACACGCGGCTGTGGTGATAAAGACGGTAAAATCGCTGTAATTCATTACAAACATGCACTGTTTTAAAAACGTTTTAAACTTGTAAAACTCACTCTTGATCACATTTGATGATGACTGATGATCACAGAGAGCTGAACAGATCTTTTAATCCCGCTTGCTTTGCAAACGTCCTGTCTTGTTGATATGATTATATGCGTTACTACGGAGACATGTTAAAACGCGGCTGTCAATCAATTCGATGGGCGGGAAAACCGCACTCCTATGTCACGTTGCGGTCGGCCTTAAAATGGGAGGGATTTGGATCCAATTTTAACCATAGAAAATTTTTTAAAAAAGAGACTTATTGTGTTTATATCACTCCAATATGACTGTGGACACACTATACCTGCACACAGTTCTGTCCAAACAGCTTACAAAAGATGATTTTCATCATAGGTGCCCTTTAAATCCTTTTAGTTTATTTTAAGATATGCAAGACGAATTGCATATAGTCATAGTTGAATGTAAGTTCTCATATATATATATATATATATGTAACACTTTACAATAAATTCTCATTCGTTTAAACATTACTTAATGAAGAAACCGTGAATAATGCTTCTGTGGGATTTATTCATCTGTAATAAACTCAACATTTACTTTTTTAGTCATTTAAGCTTTTTTAAATCACGAGTCAGCATTAGTTGTGCTGTGAAAACATTATTCCTTTATATAGACCATTTCAATGTGGTGATGTCTTTGGCCCATGAACATTTCCTGCTTGTTATCAAACTATTTCATAACTATAACAAGGGGCAATTCAATCATAAGCTAATGTTAAAACAGCTATCATAACATTATTTATCAATATGTGGCTCTTTTTGGATTCTTGGAAGCTGTAGAAATTAAAAATTATAAACAGGAAATACGTTGGGACCAATGTGCTTGTTTACATCCCTCAAAATGGTCTATTAGTCAATGCATTCAATGAAGGAAACCTTATTGTAAAGTGTTACCAATATACAGATATTACTTTATTCTCAAGTTATATTATCAAGTAGCTTTGAGGATGGAATATATATATATATATATATATATATATATATATATATATATATA
>CAIGQV010000919.1:13249407-13304354 GCA_903798115.1 Danio jaintianensis
TTTTTTAAATATATTTATCATCTGTTTTTTGTCCTGTCTCTGTAATTCTGTTGCACTGTAGAAGCTCTGTCATGAAAACTAATTCCTCGTATGTGTGAACATACCTGGCAATAAAGCTCTTTCTGAATCTGATTTATAACAAATCTGTAGAACAATTCATCATCCAGAGCTCTATTGTCTAACTGCATCTCTGTTTAATGTTCGTCGTATTTTATTATTTTTTTTCTCATATTTATTTTGTGTTGTCACTTGTCACTTTATGTACACTGGAAGCTTCTGTAGCCAAAACAAATTCCTTGTGTGTGTAAGCACACTTGGCAATAAAACCGATTCTGATTCTGACATTGAAATGGTCTATATCAATATGTTGTCAGCAGTCAAAAGAACTGACAGCAAAGATCACAGGTTCAGTATCAATTTTTTATTTGTCAAATTCAGCCGAACCCAACATGGTCATCTCTTTACAAACATAAAGCCCTTACAAAACTCCAAGGTACGCAAACATGACCCCAACAAACCCCTTTTAAAAAACAGCTCAGCTCAGATGGAAAAAAAAAAGCAACCATTTTTTTTTAACCAAGGAACTCACTAAACGTTTATGTTGTGTAGGGATCAAGAACATGACAGAAGACGAGATAAAAGCCAGACAAATACAACAGATTCATTTCAAACCAAATTTTTGTCTATCAATCTTTAAAAAATACTCCAGACGCTGAGGATCAGGCCATGTCCACTTGAGTTGAAGACTAAAATCAGTCTCTTGGTATGGTTTTAAATCGCTGATGTTTGTGTGGCGGGAAAACAAACGTAAATAAAAGCATTGATTCTCAGTCGCTGTCGCTAGAAGAGGAGTCCTTTTTCTTTGCATCCTTTCTCGGGCTTTTCGATTTGTCCTTTGCTCTCTCTTTCGATTTGGGGCTCTCGCTTCTTTTTCTTTTCTTGCGTTTATCGCTGTCGCTGTCAGAGTCGCTGCTTCCCGTGTCGCTCTTTTCTTTCCTCTTCTTCTGTCGATCCTCTCGCTCTCGGCTGCGCTGTTTCTGAGAGGACCGTTCTTTGGGGCTACGGTCTCGTCCTCGTGTTTCTCTGTTTTTATCGTCTGTACTCTTCCTCCTGTTTCGGTCTTCTGCGTCTCTGCCTCGGGCTCGGTCTCTGCTTCTGGAGCGACGGGATGTTTTTCGGTCTCGGCTGCTGCTGTGTCGTCTGTCGCGGCCTCTGTCTCGTGATTGTCCACGTTGTCCGTGTCCTCTTGATCGGGATCTCCGTGAAACATCGCGACCCTTTTCTTTGCTTCTGGATCGCTCTCGTTCTCCATTCTTCTTCTTTTCCACCTCCTTCGATTTCTCCTTTTCCACCTCCTTCGATTTCTCCTTTTCTCCATCTTTGGCTCTTTCTTTGCTTCGGTCTTTCTGTTCGACCTCTTTATCATTTTTCTCCTTCCTGTCTTTGCTAGTGGAGCGTCTGCTTTTGTCATCTGGCTTTTTGCTCTTTTCTTTCTCCCTCTTCTTGTCTTTGCTTTTGCTCCGGCTGCGAGATTTCTTCTTCTCCGCATCGGCGTCTGGCTTTTTCCGTGCATCCCTTTCTCGGCTTTTGGAGCGATGTTTGTCTCTCTTTCGGTCTCTTCCTTTGGAGGGACTCCGTGATTTGTCCCGCTTTGAAACTTTCTTTTCTTGCTCAGAGTTCTTCTTTGCTGCATCTTGCTTGTCTCCCCTAGCTTTGTTGATGCTGCTTGGCTCAGTAGTTTTCATCTTTTCCTCTGACATATCTCCTCTGAAATGTAAAAACACATATTAAATGTTTAACTTTGAGTAGGGAAAAATAAATTTAAAGTGCGTTTTCTTATGTTTCTTATGGCCCGTTTCCACTAAGTGGTACGGTACGCTTTTATGGCCGTTTCCACTGTCAAAAGGTTCCAAAAAGCGAACCGTATCGTACCACTTTTTGGGTACCCTTACCAAAAGGCGGAGCTAGACGCGCAGCTGAATGCTATTGGTTTGCAGATATACGTCATTCGCTCGTGCACAAGCAGGAGAATGAAAACAAAAGAAGTGCCATTTTTAAATACACAGCCGAGACATTACACTGTAATATATACATATAATAACGAGCCATGGTCGACCCGAGCTCAAACAAACCTTGTCATCGTCTTGATGAACAGCCACAAGAAGAGCAAGAAGAAGAGAAGAATCTACCCTGTGCCATAAAGTCATTTACAAGGCCGTCTAAAGTGCGAGCGGTTTCACTTTCTCCAGAGATCTTGCGTGCACGTCTATATTTGAAATAACAAACTTCTCGAGCTGATGATAATAACGTATGTTATGCGTGTGATTATTGAAGATTATTACGGAATTACTCTCTAACAGAGGTTACATGTGCTGGTGCAGATGAGAGCTCTGCACTGACTGTGGGCTATATGTTGCGTGTTGTTTTTGAAGACAAGTAAGGCCTAAATGTATGCTGCGTGTAGTTTTTCTGTAATTGGTAACATATCGGAGACTGTAAGGGTCTGTATGTGTTCATATATGTTGCATTTATTTATTTATTTTATATAATCGCAGACGTTACAGTAGGCTATTTTGCATGATCATTGATCTGCAGTTATAATCAAATCCTGTTCATAGAAAGGTTAATAATGAACATTTATACAAGTATTCATGTGTATAAAGCACCTGTTTTGTGAGAGGTGCTTCTCATATGATATGTGAACGACCCGTACAGCTTTACTTTGACATTTCCTCGAGCGAGAATGACGTCGACTGAAACTTTCTGTCGTACACCACGCCATTGGTACCCTTTTGGCAGTGGAAACGCAAGCCTGATAAAGGTGACTCGTACCGTACCACTCAGTGGAAACGGGCCATTAGGACCCCAAGGGATAGTCTAAAGTGAATGCCTGATCAAAAGCTATTCTTGTGATACCTTGTTGTGTGGCTAATCAGAGCTGCGTTAGCTTGTTGTAGCTAGGAGGCCAACAGTAGATGTATGATTATGCTAGCACAGAGGCTAACCGGGCTAACTAAACAGTATGAAATATAAATGCTCAATTTCATAACCCATGGCTATAATTATACATCAGTATATGAAAGGGTCAGTATAACGCTTATAAATGTCATTATAATGGTGAAATGAAATGGTCATTGTTACGCTTCTTACATTACATTATATAAATTATACTTCAATATAAATGTATAATTCAATATATATTTATAAATGTAACTTCACATAATGAATAGTTTTAATACTGGAGTTTATAATCAGGTGCTACAGACTATACCTATTACAACTCCAGTGAAACTATAGGATCAATCACAGTCCAATAGTCGAACCCAATTCTCATGGGGGGGGGGGGGGGGGATTGGACTCGATTCCTCATGACACCGGTACACACCTAGCCGTCGGTCGTATTTCCAAATACCTCAATTTAAGTCCTTGTTGCCCAAGTTACTAATGTACAGATATACAGGATTAACAGCATGGTATTATAAAGGAAAGATATTTTAAGCAGAAACTACAGTCCATCTATGGACAACTGAGATTTATATTACATTTAGTGAAAAAAGGGCATAATAGGATGTTTTTAAATTGGTGCAATTACCATTGCACGATACTGGGCATAATATCTGCATGTAATGTAAAATTGGACATACTTGTCTCCTTTAATCCACCGCTCCTGTGAGGAAGCTACATTGGCTTTAGCTTTCTGTGTTCTCTGCATTTCATGCCTCCAGTGTGGAGGAGTCTCACTGCGGCGAAACCGATCCCACGACCGCGAGCGGGAACGAGATGGTGTCCGATATCGCTACAGGAGGGAGAAAAATAAAATAAAGTAAAAGTTTGTTAAAAAAATAAATATTTTGTTTTTTTACTTCGTTCGAATAAACGCTGTTACTTTGAACTTTTTATATATTCAAATTGCAGAGAAATTAGAGAAATTAATTAGATTTTAAAATATATTCTATTAAATGTATAGAAAAGTTATTTTAAATTATATAATCATTTCTGTTTTCACTGTACTTTTGATAAAACTAATGCAGAAATTAGAGAATAAGACATTCATTTAATTTTAAACAACTTTCTTGATCCTAAATTTTGAATGGCAGTGCATTTACATTCAAACTCTTATAATCTGCCTTTCAAACCAGGATTTATTCTCTCACCCTCGGTCCTCTCCCTTTAATTCTGCGGCCTGACCTGGTCATCACCAATCGTGTGCGGTTTGGTCGTGAATTTGCCATGGGTCTGGAATAGAGTTCACAAAGTTATGAACGTGAAAACACACTACTTATTACTACTATTGCAGTAACAACAATAAAAAACACCACACAATACAAACAATACAAAAGTTCATCCATGTCTGTTCCAAATAAAATATCATCCATGGTATGGACCCTTTTCACATTTCCAGATCTCTCAGTAGCGGAAGCTATCATACTTGAGTAAACTTAGACCGCAGTGAATGGGAGAGTACAACAAATAATTTTTTTACAATCCTATATGCTGAAAAAATAAAAGGAAAACTCCACAATGGTGTTATCAAGACTTCCAGAAAAAGGAGAAAAAAAATGGTATGAGACTGATAACGGCAGCCAGAAGAGAAAACAACATCAAATTTACTGTCCTGCTCCCATAGACGCTGCATTAGAAACACCTAACACAAGGAGTAATTCCTTTTCTGTAATTTGATGCAAAGATGCTATAATACATATAAATATACATACTTAAAAAAAAAAAAATCTAAATATTAATAACTTTCAAGGATTTAAGATGCTGATGACCGTTAAAGGAATCATAACAGTCTTATGAAAAGGGTCCATTATTGGATGAAATATTAAAATGTCATTTTACCTTTCCCTTTCTCGCTCTCTCTCCCTGTCTCTTTCTCTAGGTCTCTCTCTCCCAGAATCCACCTTGTCCTTTTCTTTGCTTTGCTCCTCCTCTTTGGGCTTCTCCGGGCTTCGTCTCATCAGGAAGCGGTTTTCTGGAATGGGTGGCACCTCCTCTGGACGGATAGTGGACACAGCCTGAGGTTCAGCTTCTTCCTCATCAGATCTACAAATAAAAAAACAAGTTACTACAATTCTTAATCCGCTAGGGCTGGACGATTTGGCCTAAAATCAAAATCTCGATTGATTGAACATTTTAACTCGATTATGATTAATGAACGATTATTTTATTTATTTATTTTTTTGCCCTCATAGTTCACTGACAGGTTTTGTATTATATTACAAGTGAGAGATTTTTGAATGAAGGGTGCATTACTTGATTTTAAAATAATTGAAGGAAACGCACCCTATCTATTATCTATGATTATTTATTGAACATCAATGCTGAACAACTGAAATTAAAACATTGCCTAAAATACAGCTCTCCTTGCCGCCCACCCTCGTCACCGCTACCTAACCGACCAATAACAAAGCTTGCTCTACGTGTCACCCGGACGTGTAGTTATTTTTTTGAGAGGTGCGCGGGTATGTGAAGGCTGCATTCACTTGGCAGAAGTATAATATCAGAAAAATATAATAAGTATAAATCATAATATAATAAGTATAAATAAGCCTTAAAGCAGGGTCACGTGACTCCACACACGATAAGTAATTGAAAAAATTGACCTGGAAAAATTTGATCGAAATCGATCGATTAATCGCTCAGCCCTATCCCGCTCTGCTGAAGTTGTGGACAAAAAGCAAAAAAACAATGAAAAACAGCATATAATTATTATGTTACATTATGTTAATATGATAATTAACCAGGATTCAATTATCTATAAGGGGAAAAACACATATGCATCTAAAATAACTAACTATCAAACCACAGAATTGTAATATAAATTCACCTAAATGGTCAAAATTGATGCCTACACCAAGCAAACTAGTCAAAATAATTAGAAAAAACTTAAACATTTTATTGGAAGCTGAGATAATTTCTGATTTTATAATAATTAGGGGTGTGATATTGATAAAAAACAATCCAATCTTTTCCCACGAAAATAATCAAACACTATTTAATTGTTGTTGTTTTTTTGTGTGAAAGCAGCTCGGTTGATTTAAAAATCAATATTAATTTGACCAGAGTAGATTCTAGGCCAGTGCCTGCCTTAATGAGTGATTCATTAAACCTTTGAATTGAAAAATCATTGAATTGATTCAAATGATTCATTCAAATGGATGACTCACTTAGAAACTGGCTCAGCCCAAAGATTTTACTTTGTTGTACTTATTTTAAATATTACAGTAAATATTTTATGATTGCAAAAAAAAAAAAAAAGAAGAATTGCGTAGTATGAATGCACTTTTGACATACTTCATAGCAGCGTGTGATGTCAAATCTAGCAGGATTTTAATCAATTTCATAAACTACAGAGCATCCCAATATTCACAGATTAAATTCTGGCAAACTTTACTATACAACTGTACATTGTACAATAAAAATTTAATTCTCTAAATTGACTTATCAACTTGTAATAGTTTTTAAGACCCTGCAGACACCCTGTTTACGCGCATTTTTTAAATTTATGCACATCTTGGCGTTTCCATCAACCATTTTTATGCGCATATCCAAAATGCACATAAAAATATGTGGATGGAAACATAGGTAGTGAACTACAACTGTGTAGTAAACGCTGGTCCATCTAAAGCCACGTTCTGAACATTTACTACTGATTACAGAACTGGTTTTACTGACAAAATGTGCACGACATTCGGCTTCGATTAATCATGCAGCCCTAGATATTACTGAGCCATGTTGTATCTTCTAAAAACCAATAATCCATACAAGGATAATTCTGCTTTCATGACTTGAATTCCAAAGGTATCATATTAAAGTAATAAAAGGGGACTGTATTCACAAAGTACCCTTTCTTCTCTTTCTTTTTGTGTTTCTGTTCCTTCTTTTTCTTGTGTTCCTTCTTGTGTTTCTTGTGTCGTTTCTTCTCCTTCTCCGATTCCTCAGAGTCTGAAGAGCTGTCAGAAGAAGAGTCCTCACTCTCACTGGACGACTGGTTCTTCTTCTTTTCTTTCTTTGCTGGATTGACAAAAGTGGAAACGATATTTTAAAACACAAACACTCACTTTCGTTCAATTGGGCTGAAAAAAAAAAGTGTCATTATATGATTGTGTTTTAGCCATTATTAACGGTCCCATGAAATTAAAATAAAGTTTTTTAGATGTTAGTATCAGTATTGTTCGTTTTTTTGAATATCTATAAGCTAGTGCACACCAAAACAGTGACAAAATTTGCGTCATCATGCAAAGCTTACAGTTTGTCACTTCTACCTCGTACTTCAGTTTCTCATCAAATCATGACCAATCAAATGCTCTCTATATCTGACATGCACCGCCCCCTTCAAGATGCTTCTCATTTGCTTTTCATTTGATGCGCTTTAGCTCAACCACTCTCACTGACAGAGTTGTGATAAAAACAAAACGTTATTGGCTGTTTTTTTTTTTTTTTTAAAGGGGAGGAGCTACACTGTCCCACCCTGTCTTCATGTTTCGGTTGAGATTACATCAAACATCAAATAAAAATGGACATTTCAAAGCACTTCACGAGACCTTAAACTCTGAAGATGCAGATACTTACTATTTATGCACTAGAAATTATCCTTTTTGATCATACAAGCTGACAGGAACACATCAGAAATTTTATCAACATATAATTTAGGTCTAGCTCAGAGATGCCCAAACTTGGGCCCGCGGGCCAAAGTTGACCAATGGTAACCTTTTATTTGGCCTGCCAACCAATCAGATGGGGACAAATGATAGAGAAGGTTGTGACGAATCCCTCAAACAGAGATCGTCATTTCTAATTTAACAACCTTTTGTTTGTTTGTTTAATTGCTAAGCTACAAAAAAGCAAAATTGAAATTAAATGTTTCAACTAATGTTGTGAATTAATCAGATATTTTTAAAGGGTCATGAAACCCTAAAACACTTTTTTTTTTTTTTTTTGTTGACAGAGATATGCGTGACACATTGCTAAAAACACTATTAGGACACATATTTAGCTATCGAGAAAAAAAAAAAAAAAAAACTGAACTGAACTCCACTGTGTTATAAATGAGATTGTTTATGGTTTTATTGTATGATGTAAAAAATATATAAAATTATTAATATGATTAAAGTATATATATTTTTTAAATATTATTCAATTAGGAAGTTACCATGGGAACTTTAATGTAATACAGTGTGGTATATTTAGGTTCGGCCCATCACCCTCAATCAAGTTTGGTTTTTGGCCCTTCATAAGAAAACGTTTGGGCACCCCTGGTCTAGCAAAAATTGGATCTGAACTCTCTGAATGGTAAACAAAAAAAAACACTGTTTGATTACCAAGATTTTGCATGTATGTATGTATTGCATTGAATCTTATATTTTATAAACAATTAGGACACTTACCCATTTCATAAAATCTATTTTAAAAAGTATTAAATAATAAAAAAAATAAAATAAAACACACTGAATTAGGGAAAAAGTAAAAAAGATTTCAAACAGCACCAAATAGGCATTTTTTATTTAACTTAATTTGCAGTCAGTCACACATTTCATGATTTAAATGAATTAGACATTTACTACAAATTAGTTTAAATCTTAATATATATATAAAAAAAATGGAAATGCAATGACACAAGTAGTTGATCTTGTGTAGTTAATAGGCCTGTCACAATATCTCTTTTTTGTCACACAATATATTGCGATAAATTATATTATTGTCATTTTAAGACTATTTTATGCCACTCATAATGCCAGAATGACAATATATTAGCATCATAATGCAAGTACACTCTTCCAAAGAACACATCATATTTTATTCTTAAGAATATTTCATTTAATTATAGTCATTTTAACAATTTAATAATGAGGCATTGGAATCAGAATGTAAATAAACGTATATCCTAAACTAACAAATAAATAATAATAATGATAAACGTTTAAGGTAAAAAGAAAAAAGTAACAGATCTAGTTATCTAGTTGTTAAGCACCCACATGAAAATATACTATAGTAATTTATAGTAAACACTATAGTATTTAACCATACTGACACTGACACCTCCAGTAGAGACAGAGTGGTTGCACAATCAGCTAAAATGTTGCTGATATTGTTTTTTTTTTTTTTGTATGGGTGATGTATATTGCATCACCCAAAATTATTGAGGTCATGGCAATGTGTTGTGCGATAAGTTGATATATTGATTATTGTGACAGGCCTAGTAGTTAATGATAATACTTTGTCCATTAAGTTATTTTTGTAACACTCCTAACACAATGAGACAAAATAAGCAATAATCACCTTTGGATTTTGGAACAAGTTCCCCACAGTTGAGCACTTTGACCTCTGCATATGGTCTGCTGTTGGTATCCGTCTTCTGACTCTCGATCATCCGGATCACATCCTGGCCGGTGATCACCTGACCAAACACCACATGAATTCTGCAGAGACAGAAAAAACACAACTAAATACACAGCACATATACAAATACACTTTAGTTTAATTACTAATCTATTTCCACACTTACCCGTCCAAGTGAGGAGTTGGTTTAGTAGTTCTATGGTCAGGGACACAAAACAGTGAGGCAGAATGTAAATATAAATCTAACGAACACAAAAACAGTGATTAATGCACACCATAAATCAATTTGACTTCATTAGCATTTCCAGTTCAGTGGACTGAGGACATAAACATTTACGCTCATTTAAGGCTGTAAAAAGGAAAACGAAATCTGCCGATCATTGTCCATCATCCAATCGGACAGCAGAGACGCCAGTATTCTGGACTCACATAAAGAACTGTGAGCCATTGGTGTCTTTCCCTCTGTTGGCCATCGATAGCAGGAACTCCTTGGTATGTTTCATTGAGAAACTTTCATCTGGAATACGAAAGAAATGACAGAATATTGAAATCAGTGTTGCTATTGGTAAATAATAGTATCCATAAGGCAAAAAGGTCATTTTGAAATATGTTTGTAGGGTATCCAAATAAAAGTAGATGCTAGCAATCTTAGTTTATTTATATAAAGTGCAAACAAGTGCTCAGTACATGTTACAAATCAAAAGGCATTTTGAATCAGGTGCTATTGAATCATTTTTCTATTCAATTCATCACATTAGCGTGTGTTTAATCAACCAGTGATTCAGTAACCATTTACATCATTAAAAAATAAGGGGAAAAAAAAGAAATTATAAAAAAAAAATAGACAGATTAAAACCCTTTAAACAATTTAGTTTTACAGTATTTAGATGAAAAATCCATATTTTATTACAAATTTATTAACTTATTAAAGTGCAAATGTATTTCAAGACCATTATTTTGCCTTTTGATGGATTCTGTTATTAACATAAGCACAAGATCCTCCTTGCTATTGGGAAACAAAACCGTTTAAAAAAATACTTTGAATATGAATATGTAATATGAATGAATGTAATACATATGAATAAATGTAAGACGGAGAAACTTGAACTGCAAAAAAAATGTTCAGTTGAAATTAGTACTTGAATTAGTAAAATTATAGCCAAGTAATCCATACTGGAAAAGCATATGGCAAAATTCTACAACTAACACTAAATAACATAAAAACAAATGCAAATTCAAAATACTAATAAATCCTATAATAACAAATAATAATAAAATACCACTGATTGAAATTTAGAAACATCCAATGTCATGCCTTTTCAAGTGATTTTGATTACTAGATGAAATAATTTTCATTCAGACTGAGTAATGAACTAGGTTATAAAACAACAACAACAAAAAACTATACAAGATATATCATCACTGTTATGACTTGAGTATAAAAAAAAAACAGCAGGATTTTATTTAAAATGCACAGTTGTGGTGTATGTTCTTATGGGACACTCACCTTCAAAGAAACCTCCATATATAGATTCACCACCTCTGCCATTCCCTATAAAAGCAAACAGAATCCAGAAAAAAAAACTGTATCAAATGTCATTCACATATAGGATATAAAAGATGAAGGTGGAGAAAAAAAAACAACAACAAAAGAGAGTGATACCTTCACTGAAATCTCCTCCTTGTATCATGAAATCCTTCACTATCCTGTGGAAAGGAGTTCCTTTGTAATGCAAAGGTTTCTGAGTAGTCTTGCCAACTCCTTTCTCACCTGGATATAAAGATGAAAGAAACCTTCTTAATACAATACAGAATTTATGCATAGTGTAAATATTTTTTATGTTATGTGCATGTTTCTAAACCATTTTCAACTAAAAACTTTTTTTTCTCCATTGATTTTGCCCATTAATTTACATGAAATGTACTGAAAATGCAATATTTTGTCAAAGTTCAAAGGTTTTGTACAAAATACTATTCCCTGAAATAGGGCTGCACATGATAATGTTTCAGCATCGATACCGCAGTGTGATCTTTCGCAATAGTTACATTGCAGGATATGAAATGTTCAGTTTGTATTATAATTGATCATTTGCATGTGTTTTGAGGCCTGTGACTGTATGAGGATTTTAAAAGCATTCAGACTGAAGAAATTGTACTATTTGTAACTTTAAATACGATTAATTCCACTGAAATTTTTTTTAATTATTCGATTAATTTACCTGAATACAGTTAGACTCAGAAAACAGTAAAACACTGTTTATTTCAATTGTATCTTTTTCTTTATTGTATTTACCTATGCTTTTAATTAGTTTATCTTATTTATGACCTAAATTTCGTTATTCAAGTCATCTGGTGAAATTGTGATCATATTAGGGCTGCACGATATTGGAAAAATCTGACATTGTGATATTTTGTTTTGCTGCGATATATATTGCGATATGAATACAATTTCACCATGTGATTTGAATAGCTCTATTTGGAAAGATTTCATTAATTTAGATCGACTGGGGTGATCAAGTCTTTTTCTATCCAGTGCTTCTGCATACATTTTAATAAACTACAAGCAAAATAAATAAACAAACAGTGCTTTATGGTTTTCTGTGGAGTCTAGCAGTATTTAAATACAGAAGTTGAACAATCAAATGTAAAATAACATGGTCATCATTGCATAAAAAAAATGAAAAAATTATAATATATAATAATATCTTTATCATTTAATCTTTAATAAATAATATAATCCTGTAATGTGACTATTGTGGACACACACATTGCGATATCGATGCTCAAATGATATATTGTTCAGCCCTAATTCATATCGTAATATATAATTGCAGAATAATACAATTTTGCAATGTTCAATTTTTCCAATATCGTGCAGCCCTACCCTGAACATAACTCTGAAAACGGTGAGGTCATATTCATATATTTTAAGTGTTCATAGCATAGATGAGAATATTTGACCAATGTTTTACTTACCTGTGCACAGGCAGCGGAAGTTTTCACATGTTTTGGGGCAAACATCTGAGAAAAGCTCGATGACCACACGGCCCGCTGCACAAAGCACAACCAGGACAAAAAGATCACACATGGGGGAAAAGAAATCCAACAATTTCAGATACTGAGGAAAAGCTGTCTGAAATATTCATAAAGAGCAGCGTCTCACCTGGCACGTTACTGATGCCAATGTCAAAAAAGCAGCGAGGACGCTGCGCCTTCACCCCCATCTCTCTGCAAACACCAAACACACAACAAACACCAGTACAGCAACACATCTGTGCTTACACACTCAATGCAGCATCAACAAATACTGTTACCTATTACAAATACCTGTGTTATAACTAGGCATGAGATGATAACTGGTTTTAACGTTTACCGTGATTTGGAAAATTCAACCGCTACAATTTTCTGTTATACCATTCCTACGGTATATGTAAATATACGTAAGAAAACATTTGGAAAACAAATCGCTTTTGCACCAACATCCAAGCATCCTCTGAACCTGAACAGTGCAGTGGCTTACTTTATATCCACAGAAAAGAAAGATATCCAAAGATGTTTTTAAAACTAATGAAGATAGCAGAAGTCAATGCTTCATTTTAATTATTTATCCTGACATCTTTACTATTCAAAAATATTTAATGTTTCTTAAAATAAAATATACTGTGTTCAATGTGGGGGGGAAGGTTGTTGTTTTCACAATACCACTACTGTGAAATCGTGACTTTTTTTTATCCAAGGTGATCATACCGTCAGAATCAGCCCATGCCTAGTTATAACACTCTTACACCATCTAACTGAGGTAAAGCCGGTTCTATATTCGCACATTCAGACTTTCTTCTTAATAATATAATTTCAGAGAAGTATTATTTGCAAAATCTAAATAGTGAAATCATATTAGCAGCCAATGACTATCAAAGTACATTGTTTAGTCAATTAAACAGTGCTAATGTTGCTTGGAAGTCATATTATTCAAAGTAGCGTGTCACAAACACATTTTTACTACTAAAATTCCATGACTTTTCCATGATTTTTCCAAGACTTTCAAGTAAATTTTCATGACCTAATGTTTCATGCAATGTCTACATATGCGTGATAAAAGAAAAACAATACATGTTAACATTTATTACAGCATATCGTAAAACACACAACAATCTATTTAGTTTCAGCTTATATTTATATCTATGTAAAATTGATTTAGATAATGCTTACACCGCACTAATAATGTGAGAGTATGTGATTGGCCAAGGACAGAAATGAAGTAAATAACCTATATTCAAGAATACAGATATCTGTTTTCCATGACTTTTCCAAAACTTTGTGGGTTTTTCCAAAACTTTTCCAGGCCTGGAAAATGTCATGTCAAAATTCCATGACTTTTCCAGGTTTTCCATGACCGTATGAACCCTGCAAACATGAACGAACGTGCAAATATAAAACCAACTTTACCTCAATCACAATCTAACACATTTTTTATGTGATTTAAGCCACGAAAATGTTACTGACATAAGTAAAAGAATTAACAGAGAATACTGGATTGCATGTTGTACAGTTTTATGACGTTTACTTCACAAATAGCGAAGGATAATTTAATATTTGTTTCTTAAATATCAGTAAGCACTTTCAGGGTCATGAACTCGTCCAAAAGGCCTCCGTTTTATATTCCTTACATGTCGCTTTTTGAGATATTATACGTATCTTAAGAATAAACCGACATTAATTATATGAATGGTGCATGTGTTTCACGAGTCTCCGTGCATTTAGCTGACACACACGTGAAATAACCATCAGCACAACAGTGGAGTTTCAGAATGTGTTTCAACTGCATATTTATCTGTCAAAGACTTTACTGAAGTTGAATAATCCGCTCTACTCGATCACTACAGCACTAAAATCGCAATGTTTCCTCCTTTAATGATTGAATGACTAGCATGCTAACATGCTCCGTTCGACCATTAGAGCGTAATTTAGGATTCTCGTTGCGTCCTTCGCTCTGCACAACTCATGCTTTAAGATAATATTAATACTTACAACTGGAATTATAAGTGAAATGTTTGATCCAGGTAAAACAAATGTCACAGATGAGAAGGAAATATAAACAACGTTCTCGTGTCCTCAGCGCGCACTCTCTATAAAGATGGCGCCGTGACGACCAGCAGTGCATTGTGGGTAAAAGATGAACCGCCTTCGACTTCGACTATGGCAACTTAATGCGGACAAAAAGCCTCAAAATTACATACACATACAGATATAGTGAAAAAAGACCGCTTAAAATGACCTGATTCTCTGATTAGGTCTGGTGATTTTGAGTATAATCAATATATATTTGTTTTATTCTATAAAAGTCTTTTTTTTTTTCTCTCAATGTAAAACAAATACCGTCATTTCAAGCTTTACCCCCATACAATGTTAATTGATAAGAATAACACGTTTTCAATCAAAGTTGTCATTTGTTATGATTGAAGATCTGGGTTATTCCATCCAATATTGTTTTCTCATCTCTTCTGAAGTATAAAGATTGGTAACACTTTATGTTGATGGTCCATTTGAGTATTAGTAGACTGTCTGCTTAATATCTGTTGATACTGACATTGAACAGACATTGAACAGCCTATAAGAAACTCTGCAAGTACATGTCAACTTACACTAACCCTAACCCCAACCCAACCCAACCCCAACCCCAACTTAAAAGTCTACTTATAATCTAATGAGAATTAGTTGGCATGTAGATGCAATGTAACTTAAATTCAACAAACCGACCATCAAAATAAAGTGTGACCTTAAGATTGTATTGTGTTGACTGATTATTAATATAAATGTGTCTGAAAACATGGCTTTACATGGTTATTTTATATAAAAGTGGCAAATTCAGAAGAAATATCATCAGCAGTTCACAGAATAAAACTAAATAATAATGTGTTTTATTCAACTGAAACAATAAAATTATATTTTTCTAGTGACAGCATTCAAACATGCCTCCCAGCAAACAATTTTGTGTTTAATAGACGTCTAATAGACATCTAAACGTAGACAGCTTGGCTAAAACAAGGCTAAACTTGGGCTGTCAGTGAAAATCTAATAGACATCTAAGAATAGCCCAAAACTAGACTAGTCATCAAATAGACAGATTAGACTGACTTTATATGTGTAGTCATTCATTTCTGTTTATTTGATGACTAGTCTAGTTTTGGCCTATTCTTGGACGTCTATTAGATTTTCACTGACAGCCCAAATTTAGCCTTGTTTTAGCCAAGACGACTATGTTTAGACGTCTATTAGACATCTTTTAAAAACAAAAAATGCTTGCTGGGCTGTGAAACAAAGGCATTTTTGTTGTCAAGACGTCAAATAATATTTGTTGTCATTATCATCTTCTGTATCTTCACTTATTTTGTGAATCTTTCTCATGCAGGTGGTGGATTATTTTAGAAATGGAGCCAGAAACAACATGTCCAAACCACTCCAGTCCATAATCCTCATCGGAGATTCATTTGAAGAAACCTGCTGCCAGTATGTACAGTGTAGCACGTCGTGATTTTGCCAAGTACGATGCGATCCTGGATTAACATCTATGTTGATCCTGGAACATAACTTTTGTTGGAAAATGTAATCCATAGCTATTCCCTACCCCTAAACCCAACCATAACTGTAAAGTATTTCCAAAATCAGAGGAGAATAATAGTTGGATAACAATCATGCAGAAGTGCATAAACCTAACCGTAAGCCTAAACTTAACATAAACAGTAAACGTATCCCTTAATTCTGATTGGCTGATTGGAATGTTGTTCCAGGATCAACACAGATGTTAATCCAGGAACATGTCCTACTTGGTGAAATCAGGTTGGCGTACAGTATATATACTATTGTACATGTAATAAAAATGATAGAAGTTCACCTTCACAACAGAATTAAAATATAGTAAAAGATATAGAAAATAATGGCTGAATACAAATATGTTGTCTTATACAAATAAGTCCTGGGCATATATAATATCGGGCAGTTGTGGTCTAATAATTAAAGATTTCCTATAGCTTTTTGTTTTTGCAGTTATCATGGAAAGTCTTCTAAAACATCACAAGTTGCCTAAAATGTTTTTAAAACGTTTATTTTACAAAAAAAAAAAAAACACTTACATACAATAACCTAGATTTACTGAAGTAACTAGAGTTTATTTTTAATACAGCATTATTAACATCACTGAAAATGTACCTTATCTTGCATACGTGGTTCAGAAATCAGACTTTAACTGAGAAATGGCTCATGTTCACACACATACACACAATTCATTCACATTAACTGTCTAAAATGTAAGAGAAAAATACTTTAGGGAACCCAAAAGCTTTTCAGCACATTTATAAAAAGATTTTAGCTCGCTCGGCTTTTCGTTTTAGACTAGACTTAAACGACCACAGTTGTGTGCTGAGGTCAAAGGTCACATGACCACAGGTGCAGTTTGATCTATAATTTGGGCATCCTGGCAGCATTCAGACGCATGCCGATGCAAGAAGAGCCTGAAGCGTAGCGCATCTCTCTCAGCATCCCGCTCCACGTCTTTTTGTCTTCTTCATACCTGTGAAAGGAAGTCAGTACACATGTCAGGTAGGAGTAGCAGCATTACGCTTTTATTTATTTATTTTTTGATATTCAGTTCTATTCAGGATTTAATCCAAGTCTCTTTAATAAAACTTGGATAATTACAGGCACAGTATTTAATTTTTGCCACTAGAGGGCGTGTATTCACTACAAACAAAGGTGTATTTTGATGACTCTGTGTGGAATCATGGGAGTTGTGGTCTTCATAATACAAGACTTCATCAGAAATCATGTTGATAGATGAGCTGAAGTATTTAACACTTATTATCATGGTAGAATGAAGCAGAGTAAGACTAAAAGCTGTTGAAGTGAAAGTGAAGCAATTGGTGATGAGAGACGAGCGTGACACGGCACAAAAGCAGTGGAGTTTTTATTATGCCACTGTTTCCGGTTCTTCAGCTCGTAATCACATGGAGAAGAAGCAGTGCTGTTTTATCCGACTAAATACATTTTAGGCTTCTGATATAATGCTGCTCTGTTCAGTCTAATAAAACACACAACATATTAAAGCCTCACTGCTGTTTCCCTGTTTTCCATAAAACCAGAAATCAAGGGTGTGTGTTGTCATTAGCACGAACACACAACACACACTCTGTCTCACTAGTTAAAAATAATTATTTCTCTGGATTTCAACACTCTTTCATCTATTTGAGATACTGTAAGTACATAATTCGGCAACCTATTTAACACTGTTCTAGTGTTTTTTGGATATTTTGATTAAAATATCTTCCATTTGTGCCTTTAATTAGTCTATTTATTGATTGCTCGACTGAATGGGGTTTAAAATGTTTTTTCCTTCAAAATCAGCACACAATTGAGGACTTACTGCCAAATGTCAGTGATCTCAGACGGTCCGATGTTTTTGTCCTCCAACTCAACAATAGCAAAGCCTCCAATTGAAAATAAGTTTCCTCCTGAGCTCACGAGATTCACAGAGCTGCGCTCCTGAGGAAACTCTGTGAATGTGTCCCACCTGAAAGAACGCCATTTTAATCCACGTACTGCATGATATATTTCATTTTTATTCAAAATGGATAAAGATGATATTTATTAACAGATTTACTTGTTAAATACATTATATTTAAGATGTAGTGTATATAACAAGTACATCTGTTAATAGTTTGATCAGGTACACTACTCATAGTGGAGAATCATGACTAAAAGTAAAAACTATAAAAAAAGATAGATGAAAAACTACACATTTTTGCATTGAATTTAGAATAAGTTTAAGTTACTAAACTCATTAAAACTAAAACAAATAAAAATAAAATTCTGCATCTAAACTCTTCAAATATTATGAGCGATACTAAAATAATACTGGTGAAGACTCATACTTGTTTGTATCAAAATCGTAGGTTTCCGATAAAGCTGTGAGTCCGTCTTCATTCACTCCGCCAGTGACGATGATTTTCCCCTTGTGAACTACGGCACCAAACATCGCTCTGGGTGTCTTCATTGAAGCCAGCTCTCGCCATTCTGACTGCTTGTGGTTGTACACAAACATTTTACTGAGAGCTTTGCTGTGAGAGAGAATGAGAGAAATGAAAACTTTAGAAAACGTTTATGAAAAGTGATTCATAGTGCAGTGATTCAAATCTTAGTGTGAATGATTAATTGGTGCACATTTTATTTAAGGAAAATGCTCTTTTGCAATGCACTGCCCATCCAAAGACATCTACGGAGATTGCTGAAACTACTAGAATTGGGCATTGACTGAAAGGATAGTGAGAAACCATCATCTCTGAGGAAGAAAACCGATAAAACCGATTCTGATTCTGAAAAGTGGTCATAAAAATGTTGAATAATCGAGATCCGCGATCACTAAAATGAAATCAAATCAAATAGTAAAAGAAACAACAGAAGATCTTACAGCTTTTTTTAATAGTGAAAGTAAAAGGATTTCCACATGCATAATGCACTCAAGGAATTGGGACTAAACAGGTCAGCTGACTAAATGAATATAGGCTACTGAATGACCAGTTTATTCAATCAGTGGATTTTTTTCAAGCATATTCCAAGATGACAATGCTGGGATTCATTGGTCTTTAATTGAAAATTCAGGGAGAATGAGACATTATTATTTTGTTTATACATGGACTGGCCACCACAGAGTCCAGACCTTAACCCTATTGAGAATATTTTGAATGTGCTGGAGAACACTTAGTAATTGCACAGTAGTTCGACTCGCACTAGTTTGAATACAAAATCTTGGCAAAATTAATACAACTCTGCACAGGAATAAATGTTGTGGCATTGCAGAAGCATATTGAAACAATGCCAGGGCGAATGTGTGCCTTAATCAAAGCTAAAGGCGGTCCAACAAAATATTGGAGTGAGTGACTTTTCTTTTTTGAACATCCAGTGTATTTCTTCAAATCCTATGACTAGCGTTTCAGTTTAACAGTTCCTAATTTTTCCTATTATTTATACACTGTAAATAATGTAATGACAAAAAGTCAAGACAACAAATACTTTTACGCTGCTTTAACTTATTTTAATAAGTTATCAGGTTTCAACTAAATTTTTTAAGTTATACAAATTTTAACTTAATATTTTTAAGCCAGTTCGATTGATTTAAGTTGAGATGACTGTAAAAGTTCATTTGATTCAACTAAATAAATTAAGACAGCTAGATATTTTATAGTGTTTTTAAATAAAACAAATATACAAACACGACTTGCAGTAGATTTATTATCAAAAAAGTCTAATAAAATAACTTTTATTTTAAAGTTAATGAACAATGTGCATGAACAACTATAAAACACAGTAAAAAATAAGACAGTAATAAACTAAAATGCAAAACTGCACTTGAAATTAAGCAGGAAAATATTGTAGTTTTGTAGTCCAAATTAATGCATAGGTCAAAGACAAAAGGGGGGCTTTTAAGAATCCAAACAAAGAATATGTAATAAATAAAAAGTAATTTATTTCAGGATATTAGCATGTATTGTGTTCCTATGGGAAAGTAATGCATTAGCCACCCGATTTCAACATAATGATTCCTCAGAAGGTTTTGCAGAGCAGTAGCTGCTACACAAACAGGAACAGTACAAATTTAACTTTTTGCTCACTTTGGTTCTTCTGGTGTATGTATGTAATAATAGTATCTAAGTTTTTTGAAGATAAAGTGTTATTCAGGATGTTGATTCTTTACATAAGCAGCCCTGTGTTACATTGTAGGAGGAACTTGGGTATGATGGATCACAGACATCTGCAAACTGCACCATACGTTGTCACACATGCACACACTCTCTTACTTGTCATCTGTCTTTCCTCCAATACAGTAAACCAGGTTGTTATGTGAGACAACTGAATGGCCATGGATGTGCAGAGGAAGTTTCTTGGTCTCGCTCCATTTCATCCTCCTGCAATGACAATGAAATATTAATCCTGTATCCCACATTTTTGTGTGAACAGCAGAATCAAAGATGAATTCCTACTCGGTGTCGTAACACATGACAGAGTCGAGGGACTCGTTGGTCTGCAGGTCTTTGCCAGCGATGGCGAACAGCAGGTTTTCACTTTCACCTAGATTGAACAGGCATCGAGGGCTGGGCATTGGCGGCAGTGCCCTCCAGTCTGAAGAAAAACTATCCAGCTGGATCAGACGGAAGAGATTTACAATGATAAATACATAAGAAACTCTTTAACATAGGATTAATTCAATAAACAACAGCTTTTATAGCAATTACTAATCAACTGGCATGAATATATGAACATTAAGATCACAATTTTCTGTTGTTTTGAAACCAATTGTACTACATTTGCCCTGATATCCAAATTATGGATATTACTATTTTCATATGAATTTACACACCCTGAAATAATATGTATGATACAAACCAAGTTTGCCTTCGCTTATAAATATAGGCTAATACCATTAACAAACTTTACACTTCTTTGTTGCAATGTATATCTAAGTATATCTAACTATTAAAGTTAGATAAAGTATGTTCAACTTTATTATTACCATATAAAAATGTAAACGATACATACTCTACTGCAAATCTCAGCTTTGTAATTGTTTATATTGCTGGAAAATGTAAACTATATCAGTATATAAAATGTAAATGTATCTAAACGCTGCTAAATTTAAATATAAACCCAAAAATGAATATTAACTCATTATCTTCTTACTTTCGAGTGGTTCCAAACCGTTATGAGTTTCTTTTTTCATGTCGAACACAAAGGAAGATATTCTGAAGAAACCTGTAGCCATTGACTTCCATAGTATTTCTTTTCCCTACTATGGATGTCAATGCTTACAGGTTTCTTCAGAATATCTTCCTTTGTGTTCGACATGAAAAAAGAAACTCAAGTTTTGCGAAGTGAAAGGTGGGTAAATGATGGCAGAGTTTTCAGTTTTGGGTGAACTGTCCTTTTAAAATATTAGTACCTCGACTTTCTGTAAAGCTGCTTTGAAGCAATATATTCAACGAAAAGTGCTTTATACATTCATTTTACTTTTTAATTTAGCTTAAAGACCCATGAAGTACCCGAAAAAGAATAAAGAAAAGAATATAAATTAAAAAAAAGAATATTAAAATCTGTATATTTTTGTTAAAAGATACATGGTTCTCCAGGAGCAAATTTGGACACCCCTGGTTTAACTAGTGGACTCTTATGATCCTTTTGGACATAAATGAATTCCCATCATGCACTGTGAGAGATGAGAACTGAATGAATTTCTGATTTGACCACTAGATGGCATCCACAGCGGAATCCTATTGGTGTAAGTTTCTAAATAAATTATTGAATTCTTAAATTAACGTTAGTATACGTGACAGAAATCAAAATACGTTGTGTCATTACTAAAAGACAGCTTGCTAAGTGTTAAATAACTATCACAGAGTTGAAAATCTAATCCATCGGAGGGATTTATCAACAAGCAAAGCACAAAAAAGCAGCATCCCTTTCATTCACTCACCTGTTTTCATTCACTCCTTTAAGTGGATTATATTAGTGGACTAATGTAGGGAATAGTGACTGAGGGTATAGGGGGCGATTTCAGATATACACCCCTAGTGTTGTTACAATCACACCAGCACCCAGTGTTTGAAGGGATACCATAGTTCACCCAAAAAATAAAAGTTTTGTCATCATTTTCTCACTTGTTCCAAACCTGTTTGAGTTCTGTTGAATGCAAAGGAAGATTATTGGGAAAACTGCCATTGACTTCCATAGTATGTTTTTATGAATGTCGATGGCTGCTTTTTTTCAGTATTCTTCAGAATATCTTCAAGCACGCAAGATGTATGGAACCACTTGGGTGTGAGAAAATGGTGAGGAAATGTTTATTTTTGGTTGAACTATCCCTTTACATTTGATTGTTACCTGTTAGGGCGGCATGGTGGCTCAGTGGTTAGCACTTTTGCCTCACAGCAAGAAGGTCGCTGGTTCGAGTCCCGGCTGAGCCAGTTGGCATTTCTGTGTGGAGTTTGCATGTTGTATGTTTGCATGTTTCCTCCGGGTGCTCCGGTTTCCTCCACAGTCCAAACACATGTGCTATAGGTGAATTGAGTAAACTAAATTGGCCGTAGTGTATGAGTGTGAATGAGTGTGTATGGGTGTTTTCCAGTACTGGGGACCCCTGATGAATAAAGGGGCTAAGCCGAAGGAAAATTAATGAATGAATGTTACCTGGTAGAAGTAGCACTGCAGCGGAGACTCCTTGCTTTCTTCATCCACAAACAGGCCACCGATGATGAAGAGCTGGTTCTTCTTGGTGCAGATACTCACGTGGTTCTTCGGCACCTGCTCTGCCATGGCGGCCAGAAAACACTCATTCTCGACCACATCGTACGCCACGGCAGCCGTATCATTGATCATGACGATCAGGTCTCGTCCGTACATCCCCAATCTACGGTTATCATTTAGGAAACCCGGCAGCATCTCCTCCTCCTCCTCCTCCTCCTCTCCGTTCACCTCTCCTTCCTTCTTCTCTTTGGGCTTCTTCTCAGGGAGTTTTCCTTTGAAGGCATCTTTGACGAGTTGTAGCTTTTTTAACAGTTCTGGATCGGCCTTGATTATGTCATCGGCCTCGACTTTCTCTCTAAAATACTTTTCTGGGAGAAGTCGGAAGCGGATGCACTCGAATGCTTCTGCAAGGCTCTTGACACGCTTGGCCTTGTCGTTGCGCACCCATTTCATGACCGACTCAAACACGACTTCTTCTTTCTCTACGTTAAGTGTGTCTCCACCAATCAGGGCTAAAAGCTCGTGTGGAGCCAGCTGAAGGAACTCCTCCTCTGATGAAACTGTCTCAAAGCGGTCAGCGATGAAATCACGTGCCGCTATGGCGAGTCTGGGAACACTAAGAACCAGGCCGAGTCTAAAAACAGCGAGACAATTGGTCATGGAAAGCTTCTGCTGTAGATAATTCACACACACTGTAAACACAGAAGGAATCTGAAATCGGTTTGCCACCGCAAAGATCTCCTGCACGTTATCATCCACCAAATCGATCTCCGCGGAATACAAATACTGGATGATCATGTCCATAATATTAGGATCAACATCCTCCAGAACTACTTCCTTCCCAATATCCTTCTCCTTGCCATCCTCGGAGAAGAAAAGCTCCCTAAAGTAGGGACTGCAGGCAGCCATGATTAAGCGATGGCAGGGAAAGCAGCGGTCTCCAATTTTCAAAGTGCAATCCACAAACTTGTTCTCATTCAGAAGCTCCTTCAGTCCGTCCTGCAGCAACGTGCTCTGAAAAAGCCGCAGCTCCTCCTTTATGGCTTTGGGATCCATGATGTTGCGTTTCGAGATGAGAATCGAATAAAAGAGGAGAAAGAAGCTGAGAAGGTGGCTGCAGGTCTGCTCGCCACACCGTCCGGGCTGGAAAAGGACAGAGAGCTGAAAAGATTCCCAGGGTGAAGGGGCTGTTATTTAATACTCCTGTTCTAAATATAACCCTTCAGTCTTGTCCACCCCCACTCTGCCTCTGTCATCCCGCAGTACGGGTTGTGAAGAAGGGGATCCCAGCCGAGACACCCAGCTGTCATGGAGGCCTGGTGTCCTGACATTTTATACAACCCGTCAGATTGTGCGACCAACAAAGTATTGGAATGGTTCTGAGGTTGGGGTTTGGGATTGGGTGTAGGTTAGGGCAATGCCACACCACTCCACATCAAAATTTAAGCTGGTTAGTATATTTCGTTATCAAAATTAGCTACCTATAAAACTTATTTAAAGTTTTTGTCTTGTTTCTACACTCAAAAAATTACTTTTGCTGGTTGTTCAAACTACTTATTTAAAATGAGTTGAAACAACACAATTCTTAAGTTTTTTGGGGGGACAACTTAATTGTTTTATGTTCAATCCACTTCATTCATTCATTCATTCATTCATTCATTCATTTTCCTTCAGCTTAGTCTCTATTTCAGAGGAATGAACCGCCAACTATTCCGGCATATGTTTTACGCAACCCAGTATTGGGAAACACCCATACACACCCACTCACACACACACACTCATACACTGTAAAACCCAACAGTCAACTTTATCAAATGAAATGAGTGTAGTTAACTCAAAATTTACTGAAAGTTAATTCTAATCATTAGTTAATTAAATACCTCATTACTTCAACTTAAATGGAGTAAGTTCACAGTACTCATATAGATTAGTTTTTTTAACTCAAATGGTTTGTAGCAATCGGTTTCCTCAAACGGTTTGAGTTGCCTTAACTTATCGGGTTTTACAGTACTCAGTTGGTTTGAGTTCTCTTCATTTATTGGGTTTTACTGTGCTCAAAGTGCTTCGTTTACTCAAATGGATTAAGTTCACAGTTCTCATTAGGATTAGTTTTTGAACTTAAATGGTTTGTTGCAATCGGTTTCCTCAAATGGTTTGAGTTACCCTAACTTATTGGGTTTTACAGTGTACACTACAGACAATTTAGTTAATTCAATTCACCTATACAGCATGTCTTTGGACTGTGGGGGAAACCGGAGCACCATGAGGAAACCCACTCCAACATGTGGAGAACATGCAAACTCCACACAGAAACGCCAACTGGCAACCTTCTTGTTGTGAAGTGACAGTGCTAACCACTGAGCCACCGTGCCACCTGTTCAGTCCACTTAAATTTGTAAAAACAATTTAGCTAACTTAATAAATTTGTGTTGGGACAACGTGAAGGAATTGTGTGGAATCCAGCATTTTTTGTAAGCAAAATAATCTTGTTTTCTCTTTGAAATAAGATTATTTTGCTTACCCTATTGGCAGATTATTTTGCGTGTTTTAAGGAACAACTCATTTAATTTTGACATCATATTTCTGAAAACAAGATAATATTTTTACTTGTCTAGAAAGTGTTAGGGTTAGGGGTTAGGGTTAGGGTTGGTGGTGAGTCTACAAGTTTTAGAAAGTCAAATCTATGCTTCTATCCATCTCAAATCTATCTATACTATGTCTACAGATTGCTGAGTAGGTTTCTTTATGTTTGCAGAGTCTGTAGACAGCTGCAGCTACAACAGGTGATGAGCCTTTTTCAGCTGCCTCGACAACTCGGTGTCTTGAGTCAGTCAAACTTTATTATTCATGCATCAGGTCCTGGAAGGAGACCAAACACTTAGTGGAGCAGGTTACATTTGTGTTTTACGGGGGGGTACAAGAGCTTTTCACCATCCAAGGGACATCGTTTATACCATGTATACCCCTTAAACTCACTGTAAAAAAGCTAGGTTCCACAGAATCGATTTGTGTTGGGTCAACATGAAGGAATTAAGTTAACTTTAAGTATACAAATTTAAGTGGATTGAACATAAAACAATTAAGTTATCCCAACGAAATCTCAAGAATTGTGTTGTTTTAGCTCATTTTAAATAAGTAGTTTGAACAAGCAACAAATTTTGTTTTGAGTGCTCCTAGAAGTATACGGTTGAGGACTAATTTATTAATATAAATCATTAAAATGAAAATAATTTTACATATATCTCCTGATTGACGTATAACAGAGAGAGGAAAGTTCTTATTTCTTTTAGTTTGGCTGGAATAAAAGTTATTAAAAACAAAATATAATAAAAAGATATTTAAGGTCAATATTACTCACCCCCTAAGGGAATTATTTTTTTCGATTGGCTACAGAACAAACCACTGTAAAATTACTAGCCTAATTAACCTAACTTGCTTAGTTAACCCAATTAATCTAGTTAAGCCTTTAAATTGCTTTAAAGTAAATACTAGTATCTTGCAAAATAACTAGTCAAACATTATTTACTGTCATAATGGAAAAGACAAGAAATTAGGTATTAGAAATTAGCTATTAAAACTATGCCTTGGAAAAAATCGTTAAACAGCACTTGGGAAATATATATAAAAAACATTAAATGGGGTAATCATTTTTCTCCAAATCAACTTACATTGCACATATACCTAGTGTTTATGTTCCTAGTTGTTCTTTTAAGGGTACTGCACATTGTGACAGGTGGTTGCACCACTAAAGGTATTTTTTTGCACACATTTAAGTGCTGCAAAACACAAAATTCAGCCAAAGATTAATACTTACAGGTTAAAGAGTAATTAGGGCCAACATTTAGGCATCTCGAGGTGATTATTTAGAGTCAGCATGAGATCAGAAGGGTGTATTGTGCAATCACAAATACGTGCATGTTTCCCAACACTAGCAAATGGTTCTAGAATGATCTCATGGGAGAGCAGCAGTCGCAACACAGACACTATTACTAAAATTAAAACAGGGAGAAAGGTGTTGGGGGAAGGAGACGTGTGTAATTTAAGTCAAACATAAGGGACAGATGTGTGTGACAGTTTTGGAGGAAGTATGAGGCTACAATAATGTGAGAAAGAGAGAGAAATTATTAATATACATGGTTAATGTTACATTTTTAAGATGGATAACACTTCAGCTGAGGCTAAAACCACATTTCTAGTATTTATTACTGGTATACTGGTTTTATCAAAGGTTGCGGGGTCTGATTATTTTGGCATCCTACTACATGTTACCAAATCCAGCATATAAATTTGTGTGAAATAATAATGAAATTTGAACAGCTGTCAATAGAGAAGTTGTGTAGTTTTGGCACTAGCAGTAAAAGAAAATTGAACTAACAAGACACTTTGCTCCAAAGTATTTCACATTAACAAAATGGCACATCTTGCCATGCAACTGTTATTGGGATTAAAGGGGTAGTTCACCCAAAAATAAATATTTACTCACTGCTTACTCACCCTCAAGGTGTTATAAACCTTTATGAGTTTCTTTCTTCTGCTGAACACAAAAGAAGATATTTTGAAGAATGCTAAAAATACCTGTAACCATGAACTTCCATAGTGGGAAAAACAAATACTATGGAAGTCAATGGTTACAGGTTTTGGGCATTATTCAAAATATCTCCTTTTGTGTTCAGCAGAAGAAAGAAACTCAAATTGGGTTGGAACAAGTAAAGGGTGAGTAAATGAGGACAGAATTTTCTGAGAGTTTTGGGTGAACTATCCCTTTAAGGAGAATGCCTATTGATAAACATTGCAGACATCTACCACAATATTGCTCATTAATTTTGTCCAGGAGATGGCAGTCTGCAACCGCACATTAAGAGCATCTGCCTCTTGTTATCACTGCATATCTGTTATAACCAGAACCAGAGTCCTGTGTAAAAGCAGCACAAATCCTCTTTGAGCCAAACATGAAATACAGATTAGTGAACGTTAAACTAACACAACATTTGGATTTGCTGACAGCATAACAGCCTGGCTAGTTAGTTATCCACATACAAAATATTTTATTACAAAAAAGTACATACAAGATACAAAATGACAAACTTTCTAACACGGCTACTGACAACACCGGTTCTTAAAAATCACACATTACATTTGTCATATATTTCATACTTGCCAGTTCATTTCTGTTTCGTGACAGGATGCAATAATGTTTACTCACAGTTCCGCAGGCTGTGATGTAAAAGTATTGTGCTTTGTTGATAAGCCATCCCACTTTATATTAAGTGGCCTTAACTACTCCATACTTACCTAAAAAGTAAGTATACAATGTTCTTATTGTGTTCATATTGTATTGCACAACACTTCTGGCGCTACAATTTTGGTGTTTTTGGTTAAGTGGTGTGGGTAGGTTTCATTTTTGTGTTTATTTATTGTTTTATTTAACATGGAGATCACAATTACACTGGACAAACCAAATGCATTTGTTTAGGTGTTTTAGCAGACTTGCTAATTCTCAACACTTGTCCAAGGATGTGTTAAGGGTGTGTTAAGTCAACAGTGTATATATACAGCGGGGAAAATAAGTATTGAACACGTCACCATTTTTCTCAGAAAACATATTTCTAAAGGTGCCGTTGGCTTGAAACATTCACCGGATGTTGGTAACAACCAAAGAAATCCATATATGCAAAAAACACTAATTAGATTACAAATTAAGCTATGTGTAATAAAATAAAATGACACAGGGAAAAGTATTGAACACATGAAGAAAGGGAGGTGTAGAAAGGCAGTGAAAGCCCAGACAGCAGCTATAATCTCTCAGTAGATCTTCAGCAACTCTCTGCCTTTCATCAGTGTAAATGAATGTCAGCTGCTTCAGTCCAACATCTACATTAGCAGGATGATGAAGATGAAACCAGGGTGGACATTTCAGCAAGACAATGATCCAAAACACAGCCAAAAAAACTCTCAGATGCCTTCAGAGAAAAAAAATCAAGCTGTAGAATGGCCCAGCTAATCATCTGACCCGAATCTAATAGAAAATACAAAATAAAGCTCAGATCTGACAGACGAGACACACAGAACCATCAAGATTTTGACACTCTGTTGAAGTCTGTGAAAAACTCACACCTGAGCAATGATGTGACTTCATTCTCCATTTGAGAGGCGTCTTTAAGCTGCCGTCACCAAACAAGCCTTTTATATAAAGTATTAAATACATTTCAGTACTTTCTCCTTGTGTCATTTCATTATTATTACACATAAGTATTATACTAATATTCTTATTTTACTAATAATATTACAAATAAGTATTGTACTACATGATTAATTTACATATAAGTACATAGTAGTTAAGGCCACTTGCAGATGTCCAACTAATTTCCTTAACATCTGTTTATTTCAGTGCAGGTCCACTGGAGTTGAGAATGAAGAATTACAGACAAAGGTAAATTTGTCCATAATGGATATCAGCCCCCTAGAAGCAAAGAAACAACTGTGACCGTATGGCAGGAACTGCTGTCTCTTCTCATTTGCAGTAATATTTACCAGCGAAAGGTTTTTAGGTGTGGGTTTTACCTGCTCTCACGACCACACACGTCTTCTTGCACTCTTCTTCTGTGTCAAAGCGATTACGGTTTCCTTCACAGCCACCGTACCAGAACTGTGCACAGGCATTGGCCTGCGGGTCGTAGTACCATCGGATGTTATATTCCCGACAAGGACCCTGATCCAGGAGCAGCTTACAAAGGGGGTCCAAAAGCACAACCTCTAAACACAGAATAAAAAATATCCTAATTTTACCTTGTTATTAATGTGAATATTTGTTCAAAAGTATTTTTGTAACATGTTAGATATGAAACATGCAATACAGATAGTTTTTAACTTTTTCTTTTTTTTTGACAACAAACAAACAAACAAACAAACAAACTGAACGCACACATATACCTTTAGGTTCTGTAAAAAAATATATATAATATTAAAATAAAATACAAATAAATTATAATACTCAACAAAAGGAATTAACAGTAGGAAAGAAAGAAATAAGGGAAAGTTCTACTCTTCTAAAATAACTGAAAGGTCCATCTTCTTTATGTGATCTAAAACAGGTTGCCAAGTAAGATAAAATGCATCCTCTTATAGTATATCGTATTTTTTTTTAAGGTCAAGTGGTGTAAAAAGTCCATAAGCCATTGCTTAAAGGTTGGAGAGGATTTTTTACTTCCATTTGAGCAATATTAACCTTCTAGCTAGAACCATAGCAAAGGCAATCCCATTTTTCTTACTTTTATTAAAACAGAAGGACTGTGGTGTAATACCAAATATTGAAATTATGGCCTCAGGTGCTATGTAAGTATTTAATGTGTCAGAGAGAACTGCCAGAAGTTCTTTAATTTTGAACAGAATTAAAACATATGATATAATGTAGCTGGCTAAACATTATATCGGTCACAATTAGGGTCTATAGTTGGTTTAACTTTGGCTAGTTTCACTTTGGACCAGTGTAATCTGTGTACTAATTTAAATTGTATTACTCTATGCTTTAAACAAATTGAAGATGAGTGAATATTATTTAAAACGCACTGCCACGTATCTTCTGATAGATCTCCAGTTCCACCTCCCATTTTCTTTTTAATTGCACTAGGGGTTCTAGATTATAGGAATTAATTACAGAATATATTCTGCCTCTAGCTCCCTTTAAGTATGGGCTTAGCTCCATAATAGAGTCATAATGTGAATATTTAACTACAGCTTGGTTTTATGTACTAAAATAATATTGCAGTTGAAATTGGGACTTGAAAATAAGAAAATCATGTCTTGTGCATGCATGTGCAGCAGATTTACACATTTAAATAAGTAAAAGGAGAGAAAATAAAAGTCAGAAAACGGATTTGTTCCACTAAAATCCTTTATTTGAAGTCTAAAATAGCTCTAAATGCAGATGTACACTAAAACATGACCTGTTGCAGACTATATCTTTGGTGCTATAGAAGATTAGATCAGTAATATTTTTAATTTCCTAAATGAAATCACTTATGTGCATCATAGCTGTATTAATGTGATAAAAAAAAATTAAAAACAGCAGTGATATTTCACAGTATTTAAAATTGCTGTTTTCAATGTGAATATATACCAAAATGTAATTTATTGCTGCAACTCACAGCTGAATTTATCTTCATTGTCACACGATCCTTCAGAAATCATTCTAATTATTAGAATAATTATTGTTTTTATCATATCACTGGAGAAAACAGTTGTGCTACTAAATATTTTTGTGCACACCATGATACACAGCTTTGATGAATAAAAAGTAAAATAAAACAAATAGAAATCTTTATTTTAAGACATTCTCATTACAGTGCAACTACATTAAAGTTCTGAGTTAACTACATGTACTCGCTTAGGGTTAGTAATATTGCATAATTCATGTTCAACAAGTACACTGTAAATGAAATGTTTTGTAACATTATACATTTCTCTACTGTCACTTTAGATTGATTTAACACATCCCTGTCGAATAAAAGTGTTAATTTCCTTCAACAAAATAAATCCTACACTGAAAAAAATGATTCACTGGATTTACTCAATTGTTTTAAGGTAAGTGGTTGCAAACAATTTATATGGGCTGAATTTAAACAAACAAGTTAAGTTGAACATTACTAAATTGAACGTGTTTGTTTAAATTCAGCCCATATAAATTGTTTGCAACCACTTACCTTAATAATTTTTTGTAAATCCAATGAATAATGTGTTTTGCAGTGAGTTAGTGAGTGTGTTTTGTTTGTACCTTTAGGTAACGGTGGTCGAGGTGCTGGTATAAACTGCACTGAAGTTGAAGATGTGTTCACAGACGATGATGATGTTGTTGTCCCTGATGAAGGTCTGCTATGTGTGGATGTCCCAGTAACTGCTGGAGCTCCTCTTATGTCTGGTGTTTCAGGTACACGCTCAACCACCTGACAAAATATTCATGAAACAACCCATAATGAACGCATAAACCAAAGACTCATTTCGTTATCTTGTCTGCACTAACCTGTTTAAAGTCTGGACCAGCAAACGTGTCTCCTCTGCCGCTGTCAACAATCACAGTGTTGGTGGCAGACGGTGTTCCTGTGTTTTCTCTACTGCCTTCATATGTGCTGGTGTCGTAATTATGCCTGCCGTTACCATTGATCCGGTTCCCGTTCAGACCATATCCATTTTCAAAACCATTAATGCGACTGAAGATAAGAGCTCCGTTTTCATCTTCACAGAGCTGATTGACTAGTTTGGACTCCAGAGCTGAGAATGAAAAATAAAGAGGAGAAATACAGTTGAAAGCAAAATGTATTATTAAATATTATTTAGGAAATATTATTATTATTTCCCAAGAGCTGTTTGATGGAGAGATTTTTTTTCAGCATTTTTAAACATGATTCACTCATTCATTTTCTTTTCGGCTTAGTCCCTTTATTAATCAGGGGTCGCCACAGTGGAATGAACTGCCAACTCATCCAGCATATGTTTTATGCAGCGGATGCCCTTCCAGCTGCAACCCATCACTGGCAAACATTCATACACACTCATTCACACACATACACTACGGACAATTTAGCTTACCCAATTCACCTATAGTGCATGTGTTTGGACTTGTGGGGGAAACCGGAGCACCCGGAGGAAACCCACGCCAACACGGGGAAAACATACAAACTCCACACAGAAATGCCAACTGACCCAGCCGGGGCTCGAACCAGCGACCTTCTTGCTGTGAGGCCACAGCTCTACCCACTGTGCCACCGTGCCGCCTTTTAAACATAATTTAATAACTCATTTCTAATAACTCATTTCTTTTATCTTTGCCATGATGACAGTACATAATATTTTACAAATTTTTTGCAAGATACTAGTATTCAGCTTAAAGTGACATTTAAAGGTTTAACTAGGTTAATTAGGCACGTAAATGGACAACAAATTCTTAAGGGGAATAATAATATTGACCATAAAGGCATAGTTCACCAAAAATGACAATTTACTCACTATTTTCTCCGCCTAAGCTGGTTCCAAACCCATATGAGTTTCTTTATTCTGTTGAACACAAGATATATTGAAGAAAGCTGAAAACCTATAACCATTGACTTCCGTAGTAAGAAAAACAAATACTATAGAAGTCAATGGCTACAGGTTTCCAACTTTCTTCAGTGCATTTTATTTTGTGCTCAGCAGATGAAAGAAAGTCAAACAGGCTTGGAAAAAGCGAAGGGAATTTAAATTTTTGGGTGAACTATCCCTTTAAAAGGTACTTCTTTTTTTTATTAAACCAAACTAAATGAAATAAGACTTTCTCCAGAAGAAAAAGTATTATAGGAAATACTGTGAAAATGTATTTGCTCTGTTAAACATTGGGACGTATTTAAAAAAAGGGCTAATAATTTAGCCTTCAACTGTATGTACTTTAATGTCACCAGAATGCTTATACAGTACTGTAGATGTACAGTTGAAGTCAAAATTATTCGCCCTCCTGTGAATTTGTTTTCTTTTTCAAATATTTCCCAAATGATGTTTAACAGAGCAAGGAATTTTTCACAGTATTTCCTATAATGTTTTTTCTTCTGGAGAAAGTCTTATTTGTTTTATTTCGGCTAGAATAAAAGCAGTTTAAAATTTTTTTAAAAACCATTTTAAGGTCAATATTATTAGCCCCCTTAAGCAATATTTGTTTTCGATTGTCTACAGAACAAACCATCCTTACACAATGATTTGCCTAATTACCCTAGTTAAGCCTTTACATGGCACTTTAAGCTGAATACTAATATCTTGGAAAATATCTAGTCAAATATTATGTACTGTCATCATGGCAAAGATAAAAGGGACATTCTACCAGAAACGTACATTTTCACTTATAAAAATGTGACAGGGCCTGACCTTTAGCTTGTCGTCCTCAAAAAAATCATGCAAAAACAAGCATAAAATCATACAATAAAATGATAGAACGCATCCTTGATCACTGTCAGCTTCTTCTCCATCAAACGATGTCAGTTCATTTGAGTCATAGCCTTAAAGGTGTATTGCACGCATTTTATGTTAAATTAAATGTTAAATGTGACAGGACTGACAGAAACATGTGGACAATTGTAAAATAGTATTTATTTGTAGAATTTATTCATAATTTCATGTTTTTAATTAATTGATGTGAACGATAACAACTTAAACTTGCTATTTCAGAAGTATTTTTTTCAAAATAACAGTTTTTAGCATAACAAAACTATTAAAGCTGTAGGTTTAGTTGGGCTGAGGACAAGGACAATGACAGGGTTTGTTAATTTGTAAAGTGTTTTTAATAAAGAAAAGAAATCTGAGAACCAAATGACTGTCATTCCTTTACAGAAAAACTCACAGAAATCAACCATCAGTCCATTTTAGAAATTTTTGGGATGAAACACTTTATTCACTGTATTTATACTTTATTTCAGGAACAGATAATGTACGTTTCTGGTAATGTCCCAAAAGAAATCAGTTATTAGAAATGAGTTATTAAAACTATTATGTTTAGAAATGTGTAAAAATCTTGAAAAAATTGGGGAAAAAATATACGGGGGGCTAATAATTCTGACTTCAAATGTATATGTGCATCTAAAGCTGTATTCAGTACCTGGCAATGTGTTGAAGTCATCTATGTAGTACATATGTTCACTGTCAGGATCAGACGCAATAAGATTGAGCTCCTGGAGAAACTCTTTCTGTGTGGGATCACTAATGTTCACAATTCCCAGAGCGTACATCTCTATGTTGGCAGCGTGCGCCTCTCTGACAGCGATCTCCAGCTTCACAGGCTCCCGTTTATCCGTCTGTCCATCTGTGATGACGATGGCCACCTTCCTCACCCCCGTCCTGGCGCTGTAAAAGGCTTCATGAGTGGCTTTGCGGATGGCAGAGCCGGTGTAGGTGCCCTCGCCGATGTAGTGAACCCTGCGGATGGCTTGTTTAACGTCTTGTTTGATTGTATAGCGAGCCAGGTTGAACTCCAGTTGGACTTCCAGGCTGTATAAAACCAGGCCGACGCGGGTGGCATTACGCCCTATGGTCAGTCTGTCGACCAGCGCCGCCACAAAGTCTTTGATGATCTCGAAGTTTTCAGGCCCAACGCTCTCAGAGCTGTCAATCACAAACACAAGCTCCATAGGACGCTCTTTACATTTGACTCCACAGCCTGCAACACACATTACATGAATGTACAGCCATTGGTGATTAGGGTAAAATACAATAAAGACACTTCATTAAAAAATACTATAGCAATTTATAGTAAATACTATAGTGTTTTTGAATCATACTATGGACCCTTTTCACATTTCCGGGTTTCTCAGCAGCGGAAGTCGTCATACTTGGTAAACTTAGAGCGCAGTGAATGGGAGAGTACAACAAATCATTTTTTCAATCCTATTTGCTAAAATAATAAAAGAAAAACTCCACAATGGTGTTATCAAGGCATTAATAAAAAGGAAAAAAATAGTGTGATACTGATAACGGCAGCCAGAAGACAGAGAGACAGAACAATGCAGGAAATTTACTGTCCTGCCCCGTAGACGCTGCATTATTAAAATTTTCATTTTTTCATTATAATTTGAAGCAAAGATGATATAATACATACATAAATACATATACATGTTCACACGTTCATAAATTTCAAGTATTTAAGATGCTGATGACCGTTAAACACGTCACAACAGTCTTGTGAAAAGGGTCCATTGTTCAAAAGATTTAATTTTAAATTTATAAAAAGACCCCACATTTAAAAATACTGTATTAATTTATAGTACATACTACAGTGTTTTTGATCCATACTACATCAAGGTAATTAATCTGTTGTGCATTCTATAGTTGCTATGGTAAAACAACAACTATAGTCATCTAAACCAGGGGTTCCTAAACTTATGTTGGACCCCCAAAATAACAATGTCAGTGACTCACAACCCCCACTATTTTCAGAGGTGGTTATAAACATACAAATGTTGAACGCAACGGCTTACACACACATAGGCCTAAATAAACATGAGCATATTGACAACACAAAAAAAAGTGCAACAGTCTAACAACTATATCATTTTTTTTATAGTCATTTATTCATTTGTTTAATTTAATATTAACCTCATCTAATGAGACTGGTCGGTACAATGTTTACAGCACAAGTCTATACTTGATTTAATTTTGGAGACCACTATTCTAGTCTCCACTAGTCGCATGTATTTATTTTTAATGTATTTGAGTGCCATAAAGGTGTCAGAAAGTTTAGGCTGGTGCCGTAAAAGCAATCTGTTGCAAATTATCAATCTAATGTAAAACCCCAGGAGTTGCAATCCAATGAAATTTTTTTTTTAAAGCTGACAGCTTTTTATTTGCATGTTGTATTTTTAATGTAACTATTTTTATCTTCTGTAGGTTATGGATAAAATATAGTAAATTTAATAGTTTATTAAAAGTGATTCGATTTTTGGAAATCACCAAGCGACCCCCTCTCATTGTCCCGCGAACCCCACTTTGGGAACCACTGATCTAAACAAATGACCTCATACACAAGTTTTCTACAATTTGTTTCATTATACTACTATACACCACAGTTTACTGTAGTAAATCTAAAATGTACTACAGTATTTATTACAGTTTACTACAGTACACTGCAGTATTCATTAACAAAATACTATAGTATATACAGTATAATACACTGTACTATAGTATGTTTCAAAAAACATTATAGCGTTCATTATAATAACAACTAGTAAATAAGTATTTTTTCATCTCGTACATTAATGCTATTATTCATGAAGGATGAAATAAACTGATTAAAAGTGAAGGGAGACATTCATATTGTTACAAAAGATTTCTATTTCTTTCCATAAAAAATATTATGCAGCAAAACCATTGATAAGAAATGCTTCTTAAGTAACAAATCATCATATTGGAATGATTTCTGAAGGATTATGATTATGAATATTCAGCTTTAAATTACAGGGATAAATGACATGTTAAAGATATATTCAAATAGAAATCATTTACTTCAAATTTCAATACTTTCACTAATACTTACTCTTTTACAGTATTTTTGATCAAATAATAACCTTTTCAAAAATATAATACAAATATATTTGTATACAATACCACATACCGCAAATCTCCCTGATCATCCTGATTATCTCGTCCCTCTAAAAAACAAACAAAAAAAAACATATCTGATTCACTGAAATGTGCGTAGTAGAGTGTGAATGTTGTAATATGATGTAAAAGTCATACTGTCAGCCCAGATTCTCCTTTGATTCCTGGTCTACCCTGAAAAAAAATGATATTGTATTGAAAATAGTTAATAAAACATGCTGCAGAGAAACCATTGACAGCACTGAGATGCTTCATACACATAATTATATTTTATTATATATATTATTATAGTGAAAAATAATGTTTAAATGGCTCAGTTTCCCAATTTAGTAAACTACCTTACTGTACTACTACTAAGATAAAATCCTAAATTAAAATAGAAATTATTATAGTCAATGTAATAATTAAAATTTGCTTTAAATAGGCAGCAATTCTGTTGGCATAATGCATAAAGCTTAGAAGACAATATGGTTTAACTTGATTTTATCTACAGGGAACTGATTGTGTTTTGTTATTGGTGAATCTCATTCTCATGTAATTATCAGGTTGATTCTGCGCTCGCAACAGTAAACACCAATCAGAGAAGATTATGAGGACGCATGAAAAAGAAATTCTATAAACCGATAAAGGGCGGCACGGTGGATCAGTGATTAGCACTGTCGCCTCACAGCAAGAAGGTTGCTGGTTCGAGTCCCGGCTGTGTCAGTTGGCATTTCTGTGTGGAGTTTGCATGTTCTCCCCGTGCTGGCGTGGGTTTCCTCCGGATGCTTTGGTTTCCCCCGCAGTCCAAACACATGCGCTATAGGTGAATTGAAGAAACTAAAATTGGCTGTAGTGTAAGAGTGTGTGTGTGTGTGTGTGTGTGTGTGTGTGTGTGTGTGTGTGTGTGAATGAGTGTATGGATGTTTCCCAATACTGGGTTGGGGCGGGAAGGGCATCCGCTGTGTAAAACATATGCTGGAATAGTTGGCGGTTCATTCCGCTGTGGCGACCTCTGATAAATAAGGGACTAAGCCAAAGGAAAATGAATGAATAAATAAACAAACCGATAAATACTTTATAATAAACTCTGCAATCATTTATTTTTTAAAAACTGTCAATGATGACTTTAATATGTAGGTTTGTTTACTAACTCCTTGTCCAGGAACACCAGGATCTCCCATATCACCTTTAACCCCCTTCACCCCTCTCTCACCCTGAGCACCTCGATCCCCCTGAAAAACATAAACGAGTCTCATATTAAACTATATAGATATTCAAATATACAACACAGAATACATAACAAAACCTGAGACCTTTGACCCCGGCATTCCTTCTCCAGGAAGTCCTCTTGGCCCAGTGACTCCCTGTGACCCCTGATCACCCTGAAAACGTACATTCGATTGGTTTGGTTTGGTTTGAAAAGATATAGATACATGTTTGCATTATTAGAATACAGTTTTTTTAAATGCTTTATTTACAGAATATACATTTTTATAAATTTGCACAAAACAGAAAAACAACAACAGTCAACAACAACGAAAAAACAAACATCCCCAACACTTATTTCCCCTTTGTGGCTTTAACAGAAGAGGCACATAGCTAACAGTCTGCAAACATCAAGGTTCAAGTCCTCAAGCGTCATACAAATACACAGCAAATACATGTATAGGTGCATGCACAACACCAATAAAGTAATAACAAATAAAATAAATAAATAAAAATATAAAAAGGAAAATACGAAAAGATGTACGATACACATAAAAAGCGAACCATTCAATGTGTAATAGCAAGAAGCTTCTGTAAACCTTTATCACAAGCAGCCCCATTGTGGATAATATGAAAGGCATTACAAGATTACAGTGAGATGAAAGAAAGTCAGTGCTTCCCACAGGTTTGAAATATACTTGCGGTAGCCGGATTGAAATACACTTTTTACCCACATCACATAAATAGTTATTTATATGCGACAAACCAAACATAATTCGATTTTTAACAATATATTTTCATTTATTAAGAAACTGTTTTACACTGTTTCTTTTCAATGGGTTAAATTTATTTTTAAAATCCACTATTTCTCTTACTTCTATGCTATTCAGGAGCCATGTGCACCCACTGACAGGTAAAATCTGCTTCTCTCTAACCAAGTTCAGGTTGCTTTATTGGCATGAAATTGTGTACAGTATTGCCAAAGCATTTTAGATGTATAAAATATGCTAACTATACAAAATATACAGCAAATGAGAAATAAATTAAATAAAAAAGGAATAAAAACAGACAATATCTCTAAAAATTATAATAATTACAAGAATAAAATGTGTAGATTATTTCAATAAGGCAAATGAGTTGATTAGCCATTTCTAATGGTGTACAAATATTTTGCAGACAATTTAGATCTAATTTCGTCCTCTCCGACTGTTTAGTAAAGATTTTCTGAGTCGTTTAGATTAAAGAATAAATGTTAATTTAAACATTAAATATGTTTGTAGGGTGTCACGGTGGCGCAGTGGGTAGCACGATCGCCTCACAGCAAGAAGGTCGCTGGTTCGAGCCTCAGCTGGGTCAGTTTGTATTTCTGTGTGGAGTTTGCATGTTCTCCCCGTGTTCGCGTGGGGTTTCTCCGGGTGCTCCTGGTTTCCCCACAAGTCCAAAGACGTGGTATAGGTGAATTTGGTAAGCTAAATTGTCCATAGTGTATGTGTGTATGGATGTTTCCCAGTGATGGGTTGCAGCTGGAAGGGCATCCGCTGTGTAAAACATATGCTGGATAAGTTGGCGGTTCATTCCGCTGTGGCGACCCCTGATGAATAAAGGGACTAAGCCGAAAAGAAAATGAACGAATGAGTGAATGAATTAATATGTTTCTCTCGCGGCTGTTCGCATACATTTGACGTCAGCTTTAGAAAGCGAAAGCAAAAACAAATCCCGGACATTTTAGGAGATTTAAAAACCGCGGCCAGACGCATTAAGTCCCCAAAAGGCGCGTCTCTGTGGGTCTGCAGAGCACGTGAGACTGTCTGTGAGAGTGTTGACAGGTCTCGCGCTCTTCTTTCCACTACTTAATCGATCGCGGATGTTTGGTTATATTGGGCGGATACAAAAAAGTGTAAAAGGATGATAATAATAACAATAATAATATACCTGGGCGACCTGCCCAAGTAAAGTCTATGTGTGGGAAGCACTGAAAGTATACAGTTTAAGACTGAAGTATTAGCCCTCCTGAGAAATTTCAACTCTTTCAACTCGTGCTGTTTAAAAAAAATTCAACATATTTTTAAACATAATTGTTTTAATAACTAATTTCTAATAACTAATTTCTTTTGCCTTTGCCATGATGACAGTACATAATATTTGACTAGGTGTTTGCAAGTATTTAGCTTGAAGTGCAATTTAAAGGCTTAACTAGGTTAATTAGGTTAATTTCTTAAGGTGTCTAATAATATTGGCCCGACCTAAAAGAAACAAGACATTCTCCAGAAGGAAAATATTATAGAAAATACTATAAAAATTATTATTGCTCTTTTAATCAGCACTTGGGAGATGTTCGAAAAAATAAATCAAATAATAAGGGCTAATCATTCTGTCTTCAGATGTACATGTATGTCAGTGTCTCACCTTTGAACCCTGTATACCTTGTCCTGGTTGTCCAGTAGGTCCAGAAGGTCCTGGTCTTCCCATGGTGCCCTGGTGTGTTCAGAGACAGGTTATTCAGCCCAAATCACAAGGGGAAAAACACACATTTAGAGTCATTCATGCTGAGATAAAAGTAGCACTCGAACATCTGGAATGACGTTAAGGTTACTGGATTACTTCATTCAGATTCTGTGACAATATGAAACAGATTTGTGCGTGTGTGTATGTGTGCTGAATATATGATTGTGAGTGTAATAATACGATAAATGTGCTGTTAAGATGATGTAGTAAAAGATGAAGCCTTTGATTAATGGCATATATTGCAAGGAGTTCATTTAGGGAGACAGAATGCACTGTCTTACAGGAAGCCCAGATAATAGTGTGATTTGGTATTTAAAGTGATTATATGGTTATAAATGTCAGAATAAATATTGCATTAGAAAACATTTCAAGGAAAAATGACTAAATGACTTTTTAAATTAAATGATATGCAATTTTTAAGGCATTATATAAAATTATTATTAAGCTACTGTTTATTTTTATGCATTTTTATTGAGCAGTGAATGTTATATATTTATTCTATTTGCACAAAAATGGTGTAACTTTAATTGCACATCACCATATTTTACTTCCATTAATTACTTTTATCCATCTTATTTAGAAAACTTACTGCAGAACGGGAGATTATCTGATGCAAGAATGCTAAATTAAGCCTGAATAAGATTGACACGTGCTACATCAAGATTAAATTATTATTAAAATGACCTACAGGTGGTCCTTGCAGTCCTTCCCCTGGAGGTCCAGGTGGGCCCGGTAAACCTCTGAAGCCAACATCACCCTGAGACACAATTATAATGAAACACACCCTGTATGTTGATGATTTTCATATCTACTAAAGGGTGACCTATAATAATCATGCTACCTTTGGTCCTGGTATTCCTATGCCTTCTTGACCTGGTTCACCTGGAAGACCAGGAAGACCAGGAGGGCCCTGCAAAACAAGACAGAAAATTAATGACAAACACACACAACAGCAATTCATGATCACTCAAAAATGAAAATTTACTCACTATTTGGATTCCCATTCTTTCATAAACAGCAGATTTAAGGACTTTTTAAAGCTCCATTCATTTTAAATCCTTTGTAATTCACAATGCCAGCATATGTAGCAACATGAAATTCCCTACTGTACTTAACACTTACACTTAATATTCATTAATTCATTTTCTTTTCGGCTTAGGCCCTTTATTAATCAGAGGTCGCCACAGTGGAATGAACCACCAACTTATCCAGCATATGTTTTACGCAGTGGATGCCCTTCCAGCTGCAACCCATCACTGAGAAACACCCATACACTCTCATTCACACACATACTCTACGGACAATTTAGCTTACCCAATTCACCCAATTCGCACTTGTGTTTGGACTGTGGGGGAAACGGAGCACCCAGAGGAAACCCACGTCAACACGGGGAGAACATGCAAACTCCACACAGAAATGCCAACTGACCCAGCCAAGGCTCGAACCAGCGACCTTCTTGCTGTGAGGCGACAGCGCTACCCACTGCGCCACCGCATTGCTCTTACACTTAATATTTACATCAAAATGTAAGAGCATGTAAAATGTGCATTATTTGTCATAGTTCTTGTACAAGAATTTTTCGTTGTTTTTGACAGCAGCACAATACAACTGTTGAAATAACACCATAAACAAATTATATTTCAAATGTAATTCAAGCACTTTCAAGGACTTATGTTTGTTTTAAGTACTTTCCAGGCATTGAATCCATATGTCTAAAATTCAAGCACTTTCAAATACTTTCACGAAGTGTGGGAAACCTGACTCGCCCTCATGTGGTTCCAAACCTTAATGATTTTCATTTTTCCACTGAAACCAAAAGCAGATATCTTGAATAATGTCGGATACTGATATTGCTATCCATAGTTGGACAAAATCCTATGCAAGTCCCCAGTTAACGTTTTGTGGAGGGTCAGTAAATGAGAGAATTTAAATCTTTGGGTGAACTGTCCCTTTAAGACTTTTTCACAATGTCATGAAAATGGGATAGATTTCAACAGGTGCTTGTGAATGTTTTTACGTACTGTAGGACCAGGATATCCATCCCCTTTCAGACCACTCAGACCAGGAAGACCCGGGCCACCGCGATCCCCCTGAGAAACAAACCACATTCGTGTTTGAGGAAGACTGACAACAGATGAAGTACATGGATTTACTTTACTTAACCATTGTTGCAAATTAATTTAACCTTGGGTCCAGTACGTCCATATCCAGTCTCTCCTACTGGACCAGATGGACCTGGTGGGCCTATGTCACCCTGTAATAAGATAATAAGATTTCCTTTGTGTTATTATACAAATACCAAAAACTTGTTTATTGCAATAGAAAAGCTCTTACTTTTGGTCCTGATATTGCCCGTCCCGGTAGCCCAGGTAATCCCTGTCGCCCAGGGGTGCCAGGTTCTCCCTACAAAAACATCTCACATATTTATTATATAATGTCTAGGGACCAAAAGACAAAATATTTCAGATCCATTGATGAGAGCCAAGTCCTCACCTTTGACCCTGAAGGTCCAGCTATTCCTGGTGGACCTGCTAATCCACGGATTCCCCTCTGACCCTGATCACCCTTAAAATTCACATTAATATTCACATTAAATTGATAGTTCACACAAATGTCATAATTTACTCATCCATTTGTTGCAAACCTGTTTGAGTTTCTTTCTTCTGTTGTACACAAATGAAGATATAAGGAAAATTCTGGAAAAACTGTCATTGACTTCCATAGTATTTTTTGTTCCTACTATGGATGTCAATAGCTGATTTTCCCCCAACATTCTTCAGTATATCTTCCTTTGTATTCAATAGAAGCAAGAGACTCATAAAAGTTTAGAACCACTTGAGTCTGAGGAAATGTGAGGAAATTTTTAACATTAATAACACATTCATTCATATTCAATAAGAAATAAGTAGTTTCACGGTTAAAGATTCCATTGAAAATCTCATCCAGAAAACTATCATTTAATGGGGTCTTCAAGGTGATTTCAGAAAAGTAAATGTGTGAAGCGTAGAAGAGTTACTTTTTCACCCTGGATGCCCACTCCTGCTGCTCCTTCAGCACCTCTCAAGCCAGAGGCTCCTGGTTCTCCCTGAAATACATACAGAATTAAATGTGTTTGGCCTTTTCTAAGATGCTGATGTACATTAAAAAAGTTAAATGATTTAAAGGGATCCTATAATGCTCTTTATAGTCTTATCTTGGCTGTCCCCAAAATACTTCACCGGTCATTTATATTACCATGCTGTAAATACCCCCAAAATGTTTCTTTAAATGCAAATGAGCTGCTGCACCTCTCTTCCCAGAAAAGGGGCAGTGCCTTTACAGCTTGTGCCTCAGTTACTCTTCAAAGTAAATAATTGCATGCATTTTAAAGCCTTGTTAAGACTCTGGACGACACTGGAATCATTTGAGAGAGTTCAGAAACAGACAGATACATTGTAATACTGATTTATTACATGGCTCTCTGGAATACTTAATTCTGATTGGTCAATCCCAACATTCCAAGGAAAGTGACTCCTAAATAAAAACAAGGCTCATCTGGGTACTACAAATCACCTTGTTAGTGAATAGATTTATATATGCTTATTTGTCCCTGTTTGGCACAATTGGACTGTTGTGACTGATTGAATGATTATAATAGGAAGGTTAGTGTAGGCTGCATCCAGCCATGTTTCTTTCTGCAAGCTTGACCTTTAGAGGGTTTTATTATTATATAATGAATCCAGCTCAGATCAATGTTTTGTGTCTAATTGTTTACTTTTCTGACAAGAAGTTTAGACAGTAAAAATCATAATAGGACCACTTTAGGAATGATTAAGGTCGGACTGGTACCTTCTGTCCAGGAGCTCCATCCTCCCCTGGTAAACCTGGTAATCCAGACAGTCCTGGAGCTCCAGGTTCCCCCTGCACATGTTTAAAATAATTCAAATCATCAAATCAACTGAACACAGAACATAATATTGGACTTGGACAACACTGAATGCTGCATGCAGACGTGACAGTGAACATTCTGAAAAAAAGCAGTGCTTGTTTTATGGTTTCCAGCCTTTTAAATCTGGACATTGATAGTCATCATCAACTAATAAAGATCAAGGTGATCAAGATGTGTGGTCAGCTGTGTTAATAGCTAGCGTGTCTCATTTTGCTCAAACTGCTGAATTGGCAGACCAGAAAATATTCTATTCCAAAAACCTACAGTTAACTACAGTATGAACTACTCAAACCAGAAAAACTATCATGATCAGGAAGCCTCATGATTTTTCACATGGACCTTGCACAGTTATATGAAGTTTCAAATATTGGAGAATTTGTTCGAATTTGAATTTATCTGATCTGTTTATTTTTATTTCAGTTTATACTTTTCTTTCTGCATTACTCCTTTGTAACCAACAGATGTCCTCAGTGTGCTACTAGCACATCTGACCTGTGAATCCAGCTCGTGTAATTAATCTAATTAAACAGTGAAATTATCTGTAATAGTCAGTGTAGTGGAATAAAAACAACACAGAATTTTGTACCACAGAATTTTCAGAGGAGGCCACACAAAGACACCGAAACTAGCCCTGGATATCTGAGGTACTTTTATTACTTTGTGAAATTTCAATGTATTTTTTTATCATTACTTCCAATGGTATAGCCAATACTTTCAAAGAGTCATTAACTTTAAATAATCTTTGAAAAGAGGGCTTAACGGCAATCAGAGCTTCTCCACAATGTTATCTGTAGCTTTAAATTGCGAGAGCCATATATTTTACTGTATATTATACCCTATATTTTACGGTATATTTCAATGGATTCTGACTGGTTGTCAGTGTTTTAATAGCTCTATTAGCTGGGTGAAAAGAATCGTTCTGATCCCAACGATATAATTTCTTTACATTTTTATAGATATAGCTGTGGTCTGAACTCTTCTGTTGTTTTACATTCTGAATGATTTCAGAACTCTATCGTTATCATTTTATTTATAGTTATCATGCTTGGTGTGATTTAGAGCAAGTTTTTAGGCCAAGAGCAAGTGGTTAATAGCAAGATTGTGAATTTATAAAGATAATAAAGTCAATGATGTTTTCAGAGTAAAGTGAAGAAGGTTTACTTTAGCTCCCGGTTCTCCTGCTCCTCTCTCTCCTGGTGCACCGCTCTCACCTGGTAAACCTTGATCACCCTTCAAGCACATACAGACGTCCTTAAATTACATTTGCCAAAGTGCATTATAAGTCATTTAAATTACGTCAGTGATAAAAACTCTTGCCTTTGGTCCAGGGTAGCCCTCGCCTGATGGTCCTCTGCTTCCAGGGGGTCCACGCGGTCCTTCTACACCCTAAAAAATGAATGAATGCATTATTATACATGGACGTACTGTACATTTTTACTTAATGCTCAAGTTTTTTCATACTTTCTCTCCTTGTATTCCTGCTCCGGCTAGCCCAACTGGTCCTGGAAGCCCAGGAGAACCAACATCCCCCTATAAAAAGAACAAAAACCCAAATAAACACACTGTCAAGCAAATTTGTCAGATCATGCACAACCTTATATAAATGATTTGGAATGTGTAATAGATACAACATTGATATTCATATATGTCTTGGCCACAGGCTGAGAACTGACAGCACTGCATGTTGGGACATGTTCCTTCAAACATCCACAGAGAAGAGTTTAATAAAGCAAATATGGAAACAAGTTACACCACAAACTTCTGAGTTAAAGGGATAGTTCATCCAAAACTGAAAATTCTGTCATCATTTATAAAACCCTTTACTTGTTTCAAACCTTCATAAGTTTCTTTCTTCTACTGAACACACAATAAGTTATTTTGAAAAATATTGGAAACCTGTAACCATTGACTTCCATATTATTTGTATGTCCTACTATGGAAGTCAATGGTTACAGGTTTTCAGCTTTCTTCAAAATATCGTCTTTTGTGTTCAACAGAAGAAAGAAACTCAGAAAGGTCTGAAGCCACTTGATGATAAGTAAATAGTGAGTAATTTTTGATTTTAGGGTGAACTGCCCCTTTAAGAACAAAAATGTGGATTAATTCTTAGGGGAAACAAAAGCATCAGAAGAAGAAACAAGAAGAAAAAAATGCATAAGATAATAGCTCAAAGCTTATTTAATCTCTGTGCTTACCCTGTCTCCTTTAATGGCAGTACCTGCTGGTCCTCGGGGTCCCTTTGGCCCCTCTAGACCCCTCTCTCCCTGTAAAAGACAAACATTTAAACCGTTAAATTCATTACATGCACTGCCATTCCCATTTTCATATTTGCTGTTGCTGATGTTTGCAGGTCACAATTCATCTGGTATAGAGAACAACTTTTGTGTATGGAGCTCATTTAGATAAATATAATGCGTATATATGACCTTATATCAGTGTAAGAAAGAAGAAATATATTTCACCTTTTTTATACATGAAAGTTAATAATTATGCAAGTAAAGCTAATTGATTTAGTTTGAAAACTTTTCAGAGCAATGCTTCTGTTGTTTTGATGCTATTTTGTTTATATTTATGCATTTATTTTTTACTGTTCTGAGCAATCACATATATTAAATTCAATCTAATTAAATTATATTTATTCCACTGTTATTCGTGTATAATTTGACATTTTGAAAGAACTTTGAAACATTTTTTTTTTCATTTTATTCATTAAAAATAAGTTGCTGATCATATACAATTTTGTTTAGTTACTTAACACTAATTTGACTGTTTTACAAAATAATAATTCTTCCGGTCCAAACAGACTGGGAATGTAAAAGCTTAAAGTTGTTTTTTTTTTATGTATTATGAATGTTACATCAAATTTAATGCAAGTTAAAATGGTTATAATGTAATTCATTCACCAGTTTCATTCAGCTTATAGTAAGGTATATGTGTAGACATTATTTGATAAGTAATTCATATAGTTAAAGATGATCAACTTAGTAAAAAACTCATTCTGAACTGTTATCAACTTAGTCAACAAACCTCTGAAGTCAAATGCAAAGTCTTTTACTGCATGCACTTTCAGTCACTGACCCAATCATCTGCCAATCTGCAAAAATATATCTAACACACCCTGCATTTTTCAGATACACCGCCAAACGAAAGCAATATTGGAATATGACCTATTATTTAATTATAAAAACACATAAAAGAATGCTGGATCACAACGTGGATAAAACACATAATAAACCTCTTGATAGCCTTGATAGGTCTCACGCACACTGGAAATGAAAATAATAAAAATAATGTGCGTACCTTTGGTCCTGGAAAACCCTCTCCTGGAGGGCCCTTTTCTCCTGGCGAACCTTGTGGCCCCTGTGGCCCCTTTAGAGTAAACATCATTGTAGAGGTTAGGACTGTTAAATTATATTCAATTCCAATTGCAATCAATAGTATATGCAGGAACGTATGTATATTTCAATGCACGTTTCAGAAGACAAATCCACTAGAGGGTGCTGTGTACATTTTTGTGAATCTGAAATACATTACTTATGGTACGTTTTGCTGTACGTTTCAGATAAACGTCCTTTTTGTACACGTCCAAGAGAAGGCGGAGCTTGTACAGATCACCAGCAACCCACTGACCGAAAGCCTTCCTTAAACGCAACCAATAGTGCTTTCAAAAGCACACATAAGTGAAAAGTGCACTACGACTACATAGTTTTACCATGATTTTACATTGCTCTTTTGTGAAAGTATGATTCACAGGACTCGAACCCACAAGCACAAGAACAAGACCGTACAAAGTGAGCTACGAGTAAACTGACCACGCCAGAAAAGTTGTCCATAAGGAAATAGAGATGTGATGCAAACGTATTCAAATACAAATTACAAACCCCGTTAAGTTGATTTGTGGTAATTATTTGGTGTTGTGCAAAGAACTGCATGAAAATAGTCCTTTTTTATCAATAATATGTCCCTGTAAATATCATTAGTGTAAAAAGAAACAAAAGTTGTTGTCATCATACTGCCCCGTAGTGTTCATTATACCTAGAAATGTATGTTGAAGCACATATTTGCAGTTTCACAAAAATATAGGCTGAAGCACCTATTTCTAATGAGCTTGTGTTGATTAATTTAATTTATTTTTCACCGGTAAACCTGGCTCGCCAAGCCCAGGAGGCCCAGGAGGACCCATTCTTCCCTGAAAGCCCACATCTCCCTAAAAATAAAAAAGTTACATGTGTTATCACCAATACTAGTCAAATGGGCTCATAATATCAGAAGGTTTTATGTATATAAGCCAACCTTTGGTCCTGGAAGTCCAATGCCAGTCTCTCCCTGTATCCCTGGGGGTCCGGGAAATCCTCTCTCGCCCTGAAGAAGCAGAAATATGTCAAACATTGATAATCAGTTGAAGTGTAAACATTAGATTAGACCACCAATCAAACCACCACAATACATTTATACTCATGCTGTGTTTTTAAAATGAGCTCAAAACTCATCAATCCCAAAATAAATCAGAGTAACTGCTATTTTGGCTGAAAGCTTGCTGACTTGTTGCATTGCTGCCCTATTATGCAATACATACAAGATAACTTGTAAAAAAAGGGGAACTTTGGTAGTAACTAAGCAAATATTTCATTAGCACAAAACCAATTTCTAACTATAAATGACTTTAAATAATAGAAAAAGTGGCCAAAGAAATGTATTTACACATGAACTGACAACCCAACCACAACTTTAAGACACCATTTTTATTTTCAGTTCAACAACCACATAACTGAATGCACAGAATTATGGGCTATTTATTATAGGCAGCAAATGATATATCTATATAACAATTATTTATAACCAGATGAGCCTATCATTCAATCTATTTGTAAAGATTTGTAAACAAATGTATAAAATGTTTCATATTTAATTTCAATTATGTTATTGAATAACGTGCAAATGTTTAGATGATTTATGCACAAAAAACTTTGTAAAGTAATATTTTCTGTCTTTTAGTAGATTTATTATATGAGAGACCAACTGTAGCATAATTTTACAAACAATTTGGCTCTAATTGGATTTATATTGTAAATAATGTACCTTTTAAATAATGTACTTTTTTTTTATTTCTATTTGTTAAAGTTTCAACTCTTAGGGCCCTATCATACAGCCGGCGCAATAAGGTGCAAGGCGTGTTTGGCGCGATGTGTTGCTATTTTCAGACCAGTGCAACCCTAATTTTCCCGTTTTGCGCCACGTTGTTTAAATAACAAATCCATTTGCACCACTTTGTGGACTCATGGGTGTTCCAGTCTAGAAAGGAGGTGTGTTAAGGCGCATTGTTGGCGTGTTGCTATTTTGAGGAACTAAAATAGACTGCGACATTGACCAGCTGAAAGCAGGTCTAAAGTCCAGCCCAGAGCAGAGCACGTAGTTGTGCGCCTTAAACGCGTACACATTGCTTAATACACAATGCCTTCTTCATCTTGCGGGGCTTTTTTAAGTTTATTCATGACAACTTGCTTTTGTATAATGTTATTATTATTATTATTATTAGCAGTATTATTTATTATATGCATATTTATATTTGTTTTAATAAAAACAAGTTTAGATTTGTCCACCTATTGGGTTTTGGAGACGTATGCATCACCATATGGGGCATAAGAACAGGACGTGTGTTTGGATATAACTCAGTTTTTTGACCACATTTCATTATTATTGTTCATTTATTCATTTGCTGGAAATTAGAACTGAATTTAGAAATAGTTTAGAAACAAATCTTTGCGCTTGACAAAAGAAATTAAATATGTAGGCTAATGGATGTCTTCAGTGGAGTGCGTACAACACCGTTTCCTTATCCACGAAAGTAAAGGAGTAAAGTAAAGAGTAAAAGAAAGTAAAGAGAAAATAAAGAGGCCGAATGGAGGAGGCTCTTTCAGCAGATGCTCTGTTTAACTGTTTTTCTCGCTAGTGAAGCGTTCAGTTTTTACACTTACAAAGTCCGCCATGTAAATAGCAAATGCGCCATGACGCGACTCAACTGACTCTTAAAGGGAATGGGAGATGAGTCTCTGATTGGTTTAATGCACGTTATGCTCAAAACACACCTAGAACTCATTAAGAGAATAAGCACAACCCTGTTAGACCATGTGCCGTGGCGCAGAGTGTATTTTTCCATCCTTAAAATAGCAAAAGTGGATTCGGACACGCCCTTAATGCGTTTGCGCCATGTGCTTTAGACTTTGTGCTTAGATCGTTAAAATAGTGCCCTTAAACTCTCAAAATCATTCCACACAAATCCAAAGATGTAATGAAATTAAATGAATTTTTATTAAACAAACTTCTGCGTAAAAATAGCAAAACAAGTTTGGCCCTATTCATAACAAAAAGACAAAACAAATCCCTTCCTATTCTAGCTTTAATTGTTTGTTACTATGCAACTTTGTATTGCTAGCACTACACTGATTATCTGTCTCTTTTTAATGAATCACTTTTATAATGTATCCCTCATTGCAAGTCATTTTGATAATAGCATCTGCTAAGAAAAATGCTTTCAGATCCTCTTCTGTTTCCCTTGGATATGGTTTATGTTTTGTTTTCTTTAATTAATGCATTCAATCCTTGTATCCCCCCCTTTGTATTGCATATGTATTCCCACATTGTTACATGCTCAAAGAAAGGCTTTAAATAGATTTTGCCATTCTCATGCATGCTTTTGGAGCAACGTGAAGGTTTGGATCCCATTTAAATCCAAATTAAAAACAAATTTACGTGGAATGATCCCAAAACTCAAGCTGCAGCCATAAACTGCTTACATCATCTGGATTGAGTCAGACTGACTGAACGTGAAGTCACCGTGCTTGTTATCAAGCCTGTGTTAATATGAGCACCGAAATAAACACGTGCTGCTTTAAACCAAATACTTCATGTTTAGGGAATGTTCCTGCTTCGAATATCTGCACGGCTCATGCCAGACATACTGAACTGAAGACTGCAATTACTGTGTTCAGACACATTAGACAGAACACCTTCACCTGTCAGAAACACTGATCTGTGCTGCGACACACACATGCATTCAGTGTGTGCAAGTCCAGACATTCATGCTCAGCCGACACATGACAGAAATCAGTGTGTGAGAGAAGAACATTCCAGATAAATCATTACGCTCTGGGTTTCTCTTACAGCACACAAATGAATATCAGCACTGACAGACAGCTAGATCAGTAATGTACAGTAAGTATTTTTACTTCACCACTGTACATAATTATATTTTTTATCTGTATTTTTATTTGAGTAAACTTTGACTTCCCTATAAAAGTCCTTATCCTTTCTACTCCATTATAAAAAAGTTATTTTTGAAGGGGACAAATCATTAGTGGGGTTTGATTCGTGAACAAGCTGATATCTGTCAGTTAACCTGTGAAATCAGTTACAAATTACAATTACATTTGTAAATTGGACCAATCCGATTGCATCACATCTGATCTAGAGTCAACATTTCACTGATTCAAATGATTCGTTCAGAGTGAGTCTACAGTTAACAACTCACTGATTTCTCTATTCTTTATTTCCACCTGGGGATACTCATTCTGAGGTCCCTAGAGACTATGCAGCGCCATTGATGCGATCCAAGACCTGTGAAGAGATGATCCCAAGGTATCCATAATCCTGGACCAGGTCGTATCCCGAGCTGATGCTGTGGTCGTCATGGAGAAATGGAGTGCATGAGACTGATTCCTGAATGACCACTGTGACAGACGAGTCCCCGCATTGATCCTGTGGGCCAGCCTGACCTGCCGCCAGTGCCCTACTCATACCTGCAGCTTCTCCACGATGGACGTCCAGCTTCTCCAGCCTCCGGCGCCTAGACTGCAGCTCCACACAGGAAGTTTGGCCAGAAGAATAATGGTCGTGTCCAACAGAGCCTAGTTTCTCTCTAGGTTTTTTTTTTTTCTCTTCACTTCGTCAATTGGTGAAGTTTTTTTTTCCTCGCCACTGTCGCCGCTGGCTTGCTTGGATCGGGACTTGTGGAGCTGTGCTTCGGTGGATTTGCTCTTCAGTGTTTGAACTTTCAGCAGTGAAATTTAGACCACACTGAACTAAACTATACTGAACTTCAACTCTGAAATCTGGACTTTACTAGAACTATGAGTGGACAGATAACAACCCATTAATTCAAATGATTTATTCAGAGTGAGTCTCCAGATAATAACTCCCTGATTCAAATGATCCAGTCAAAGTGGATCTTCAGTTAATAACTCACTAATTAAAATGATCCATTCAGAGTGAGTCTCCAGATAACAAATCACTGATTCAAACTGTCTGTTCAGAATGACTCTCCAGTGAATGATTCACTGATTTTACAAACTGATCTGAATATAAAAACTGAACATAATGTTAAAATAACGTAAATTAATGCTTAGGAATTTCCACTGCGGTAGCACATAATAAATATAAAACTAGTAAAAGTCTTTTTAAACTGTATGTTTATATTCGTCATATTTATTTATTCCTATTTTGTAATAAACTAAAACTGGGGTATATGATGTGTTATTTTCACTTGTTTGCATACTGGAATAATCATGAATTTTCAGTATGGTTATCAAGGTATGATAAATAAACCAATAAACTGTCAAATAAACATTCATTAAGATCTACTTTTTAATTGTAATACTTTTAGAGCATTAAAAATCTAAATTTAAGTACATTTGTATTTAAAATTAAAAAGGAGGACCTTATACTAACTGGAGAATTATTTACTAGAGTATCTGTACGTTTACTTAAGTACCTGATTTGTGAATTTTGTCCACCACAAAATTAAAATGAAACACTGATGAATGTTTTAACGTTCATATTTGTTTATTAAATAAATAATATCAAATTATTTAGTTAGTTAAGACCATCCTAAATGAACATGGAGGTATGTGGTTAGGTTGTCGAAGACATTTACTTTTTTTTTTGCTCCTGTTGTTTGTAAAAGAGCTGCTTTACTGCGTGCGAAATCTGAGATTTTGGAGTTTATTGTTGAGACTTACTTTTTTTCCTGGTAGGCCTTCAGGTCCAACATCTCCATTGGGTCCTGGCAAACCCTGCAGAGAAACACGAGAGTGAATACAGTAAACTAGAATGAAACATGACTGCTTTGCACAAATGAAGTCTGAAAACATACTTGCAGCCCTCGACTTCCTCTGATTCCAACAGGACCCTCAGGACCCTTTAATAAGTCAAATTCAGTCCAATAAAAATACAGTATATTATATCAGAAGAGCTGATCTGAATTGTCACTTACCCTGTCTCCTTTCACTCCTGGTGTTCCACACTCGCCTCGCTCACCCTAAAAAATATACTTTTACATTTAATATGTTAATACACATTTTAAATATATAAAATATTTGTAAAAGTCAATGGCACTTTGCACATTTTACATTGAAAAGTACAGCAAGTATTTTAATGTATATATATAAAAAAAAAAATAGAAAATGTAAAAATGAAACATTTTTTTGAAAACAAAAACAAATGCATGCAGATGAGATCATTTGCAGTTCAATTTCACCCATATTTTATACATTAAACATTAAAGTAGACAATGTACTTGCACTTAATGGACTTTCTCTGTGAAAAATCACATAACATTTCTTTATATTTCTAAATTTAGTCAGGAGTCTTTGACACTTATGCATTTTGTAGACAATTTTATCATCATTTCATAGTTTCATACATTTTTTAAATAATTTCAAGCATTATTTGGCAATTCAGCCTCATGCTAGAATCATGTTCTACTTGTTTTCCAATAATAAATCTCTCAGTCTATGGTATCATTTTACCTTTTCTCCTTTGTATCCAGTTTTCCCCTACAAAAACACACACATTGTGAAAAAGAGCAATCATACAATGTCAAACATTTGTGAATTGAGGCCTTGTTCTGGTTAGCTTCACCTCTGTCCCGTCTCGTCCAGGAGCACCACTCAAACCGCCCTCCCCCTGCAGGACAAACAGCTCATTCTAGATGGTGACACATTATTTCTTAATCATCTGAGGTCATTTAAGAAAACTCTGACCTTTTGACCTTTAGGTCCTGGACTTCCATCATCTCCAGGACGACCCTTTTTACCCTGCAGTTCTCAGAGGAAGAGCGATAACATAATGATTCAGACTGACATGAAGAGCATTTAATTCTGAAAACATATAGAAATAGTGTTTATATGTGTCTATGTTCCCTTTTAGACCTATTGTAAAAAAAACATGTTTTTGTCCATATTTACATTTATTGTAGTATAAAATGCAAAGCCTACTGTATATCACAGCCACTACTTGTTTTTTCTCCTTAATATTCCTTATTGGAGCTGTATGCAAATTAATTTATTTCAATGTTTTCATAAAACAGCTAAAATTCTAATATGTCCAGCCAATTATAGTCACCGTTTGATGGGTGTTTTGTCTCTTTGATCAAAATGACTGGAAGACAAAATCTATGAATTTTTATAAAAACATGGTGTGCTAAAATGAGCATATATGACCATATAATTCATATATGAATGAATGGATGGATGGATGGGACAACAGATAGATAGATAGATAGATAGATAGATAGATAGATAGATAGATAGATAGA
>CAIGQV010000919.1:13317398-13354419 GCA_903798115.1 Danio jaintianensis
TTTTTTGATCCAGTTTTCACTCACTGTTTATGCCACAACCATCATATTTATATATATTTTTTCTGTCTTATTTCTTTTAGTTTGGCTGGAATAACATTTGTAAAAATTATTTTTAAGGTCAACATTATCAACCACTTAAGAAATTATGTTTTTGATTCGCTACAGAACAAACCACTGTTGTCCAGTGACTTGCCTAATTACCCTATCTTGCTTAGTCAACCTAGTTAAGCCTTTAAATTGCACCTTAAGCTGAATACTAGTATCTTGCAAAATAAAAAAAAAGGAACATATTATTTATATTACTGTCCTCATGGCAAATACAAAAGAAATTAGTTATTAAAACTACTACAGTATGTTTAAAAATGTTTTGAAAAAATATCCCTGTTAAACAGCACTTGGAAAATATTTTTAAAAGAGTTAAAATTTCGCAAGAGGGCTTTTTTGACTTCAGCTGTACTTTACATATATGACATGCAGTGGTGTGAAAAAGTGTTTGATAATTATTAATTGATTAATAATAAAAAACTTTATATAAAAACCGCATGATGAGTTTACGTGTGTTATCTTTGACTAAATTAGTTTGATGATCTGAAACATTAAAGTGTGATAAAAAAAAAGAAATCAGTAAGGGGGAAAACACTTTTTTATCTGTGCACTTCATTATCTTGTAAAAATTCATTGCCCTTATAATCTGTAAGCTAATATCATAACCTTCCCTCCCCTTGAAATGACTTTTCTTTACTTCTGGTCACATGGAATGCCTTTAGGGCGGGACTATCAGTCCTTAAGGGCAGGACAATCAATCCTTAAGGGCGGCACTATCAGTTCTTTAGGGCGGGACTATCAGTTCTTTTGGGTGGGTCCATCAGTCTTTAAGGGCGGGGCTATCAGCGGGACTATCAGTTCTTTAATGTGAGATTATCAGTTCTTAAGAGCGGTGCTATCAGTTCTTTAAGGTAGGGCTATCAGTTCTTAAGGGTGGGGCTATTAGTTCTTTAGGGTGGGGCTATCAGTCCTTAAGGGCGGGGCTATCAGTTCTTTAGGGTGGGACTATCAGTCCATGGGAGCGGGACTATCAATCCTTAAGGGCAGGACTATCAGTTCTTTAGGGCGGGACTATCAGTCCATGGGAGCCGGACTATCAATCCTTAAGGGCGGGACTATCAGTTCTTTAGGGCGGGACTATCAGTTCTTTAGGGTGGGGCTATCAGTCCTTAAGGACAGGACAATCAGTTATTTAGGGTGGGGCCATTAGTCCTTAAGAGAGGGACTATCAGTCTATTTTTGCTTTGCCTTTATCCATTCATCAATCTTCTTTCATTTTGTTAGCAAACCCATCTTTCAACAATCCAATCGGTTCCCAAAGAACAAAATCATGCACCGCCCTACATTTTTTTTCAGGACTGTTTCAAGTGGATGTATGTCACAACAGAGGAAAAAAGCACAATCATAACTTCCACCACGATGCGCATAAATATAGAAAATCGCATTAAAATTAAATGTGCACAACTGAGTAGGATAAATTTCTTATTCAATAAGAAACAATGTGCATAAACTACGATGGAAACACATTTACAGAACAAATTTCAGCATGTGCACCAAAAAATGTCATGTGACTTTGTTTTAGCAGATAGTGTGATCACAAAAATGTGTGATGGGACGGCATTAATGGACAAACCAGAGGACAGACCACATTGTAAAACATCGGAAATGTTTTTAAAAAAAATATCATTCCTCAGCCAAAGTAATCACAGTGATTCAGTATTATTATTATTACTTCCAGAACGGTCTTGAGCATCTTCACTCCTAAAGAGCATCTCACGCCTCAAAAAGCTACCGCGCGTTCATTGCGTTTCATCTTCTGTGGTGCAATTCATTTATTAATAAGAAAAAAGGCCCACACTGGCTTCTCCTACTACAGAAAACTACATTTTTATTTGCCACCAGTTTATCAGGAAGTGATGATTTAATTTTCTTTGACTCATTCATTGGATGGAAACACTGCTTTATTTGCAAATATTTTAGGCAATATTCCAGTTTTGTGCATAAGTCTAATTCACATCTCTGGATGGAAACATAGCCTGATACTTTGGCTTAACACTGTTTTCTTGCCTCAGTATGACTCTTTCTGACTCTGCAATTCATGCAGCGTCTCCAATCACACAGTAATTAGGATTAAATAAACAAACACTATATGCAACAGCAAAAGCACCTTATATAGCCTATCTATGCTTCAAATGTTGCCAGTATAAAAACATCTCACCACCCCATGCAAAATCCAAACACAGGAGCAACTTAATAATCACATCACAGCAATCAGATGTAAATATACTGTACGAAATGACCCTGTTGGCCTTCACATGTGTGTGTGTGTGTGTGTGTGTGTGTGTGTGTGTGTGTGTGTGTGTTATAAATGCAGTGTGTTTGGCTCCTCCTCGGTGACCAGGAGAGTGAGAGGCACACCGATACTCCTTAAGGAGCTTTGCTTGGGAGGAAACCTAATCTTCTTTTTTAACGCCGTCCCAAAGCTCCTCGCAGACTCTGAAAAGAAGGAGGCGGAGCGGCGTGCTGAGTATCTCTGTCCCCGCGAGACGGCGTCGCACTGGCGATCAAACTCCGGGGAATTAAATGCTCTGAACACGGGGGTAAATCCCTCAGTTCTGCCCCGGCAGCGCCTCCTACAGGGCGGGCATTCATTCAGCTACACTGTATAAAAACTGGTATTGAATGACACAAAGATTATTAGAGTTTTACAAGAAAATGGCCATTTTTACTTGTTACTTGCCATTACTTCATAATTAATTGTGAAAATAAATACATTTTATGTAAAAAAAATTGGTTCAATTTTTTCCCAAAATACATTGAAATATACTTATTCATTAAATATTCATACTACTGTACATTGCAAAGTCAGGTTTACTGCACACAGTAAACAAATAAATAAATGGATATTGGATATTGTGAGTAAATTAATTGTTATTTTTTCGATGCTAATATATATATATATATTTGAAGAATATTGATGCTGAAAATTCTGTTTTGAATCCCATTTTACATTATATTGCAACAGAGAATGGTTACATTAAATTGAATAAATATTTCACAATATTTCACTTTGCTGTATATTTGATCTAATAAACACAGTCTTTGTCATGAATGTGAATGAGATTTTATGCATGCTTATAACAACTGTCATAAAGTTATGACATTTTAAATGCAAATGACATATATATATATATTTATTTTTATTTATTTTTTTACCTCAACTACAGTGGAACAAGCTATTTTGTCATCAAAAAAATCATTAAATATTAATGATGCTGTTTTGACAGAGTAATGACACTTTTAATAAGACATTTTATTGACAAATACAGTTTCTTCCACTGAAAACGTGATCAGAAAAATATTCATGACACAATTATAATGACAATCATGTTTATGACAGATTTATGACAAGTTTTGTTGTCTTGGTAACGTCAAGTTTTCATTCATTCATTTTCCTTTGGCTTAGTCTTCATTTCAGAGGTTGCCACAGCGGAATGAACCGCCAACTATTCCAGCATATGTTTTACACAGCGGATGCCCTTCCAGCTGCAACCCAGTACTGGGAAACACCCATACAATCACTCATTCACACACACATACAGTAGGGACAATTTAGTTAATTTAATTCACCTATAGCGCATGTCTTTGGACTGTGGGGAAAACCGGAGCACCCAGAGGAAACCCATGCCAACACAGGGAGAACATGCAAACTCCATACAGAAATGCCAGCTGGCAGCCGGGACTCGAACCAGCGACTCTCTTGCTGTGAGGTGACAAATAACAATAACTGAGCAAATCACACTTAATAACAGTTGTCATAAGCATGCATAAAATCTTGTCATTGTCATGATTATAAAGGTTTCATGGCAATCTTATGAACCCCTACAAGTAAAGTGTTACCAGTAATTTTAACAAAATCATGATAATATTGATAACCATGATAACTTTGGTAACTATAAATCATGATATGAATTACTGTTACATATCTAAATAGGACAGCATTTAATCACAGATACTCATTGGGTCTAAGTAGCTTTCAGGAATGTTTTGAATGGAAAAACAGAAATATACTGAAAAAACACTGTGCTGGAGGCCACGCGTACACAATGCTCACACATACAAAGACTCTCTTGCTCTGTACAAGAGGTCATGGTAAATATTAACTCTGACAGAGACGTGCGAAAATCTCAGCCGGTTTTATGGGACGAAGGTGTGAGAGATTACAGATCCAGAGATTCCTGTGAGGAGAGACATAACGTTTCATCTCAAGCGAAAGGACCAACTTTCTGACCCTCCTCCAAACACAAACCCAGACTCTTGTGTACGTTACTTTTTACAGCTCTTAAAGTAACCTCAGTCTTGTTAGTTCTTCTGTTACACATGCTGTGGACGCTCTGAACATACGGAGCAGAGCTTTTTGACCACACAACATTTCTGAGCTGCAGATTAAAGTGAGTGTCCTTCTGTCATGTCCGTGTGAAGGAGAGCGAGAGCGTGTTTGGATGAAGCCAGCGCAGGTCAAAGTGAAGGCAAACTGCAGGTATTTTTAATAAGCGTGTGACATTCTGACAGCACCCTGATAATACAGTCCTCACACTAGCTTAAGACAGAGAGGAAGTATATAAGGAATTTAAAACCAAAAGCATGAACCCAGAGAAACAGCTCTGACAGATCTGACACAATATCAACACAGCTAACTGCCATCAAACGCAACGTTTTATATGGAAAATGTGTTTTAACAAGCAGAAGTGTTTTTGGTGACCATCTAATGCATACAAATATGGTTGGCTGTTGTTTTTTATTGGTTACCCATAGTATCAGATAAGATTAATAGTGTAACATCACATACTAATGTTACAAAGTGTATAGAACTTAAATGACAAGAAGTAAAAATGAATATGGGCTGCACGGTGGCGCAGTGGGTAGCACGTTCACCTCACAGTAAGAAGGTCACTGGTTCGAGCCTCGGCTGGGTCAGTTGGCATTTCTATGTGGAGTTTGCATGTTCTCCCCGTGTTGGCGTGGGTTTCCTCCGGGTGCTCCGGTTTCCTCCACAAGTCCAAAGACATGCGCTATAGGTGAATTGGGTAAGCTAAATTGTCCGTAGTGAATGAGTGTGTATGGATGTTTTTTCCCAGTGATGTGTTGCAGCTGGAAGGGCATCCGCTGCGTAAAACATATGCTGGATAAGTTGGCGGTTCATTCCACTGTGGCGACCCCAGATTAATAAAGGGACTAAGCCGAAAAGAAAATGAATGAATGAACAAAAAGTTAATATTAAAAAAATCTAAAAACAGATGACAGATAATAGTAATAATAACAATTATCACATTGTTTTAGAGTCGGTTTTCAGACCATATCAACTAGATTTTTGTCCGATTTTTGAAAAAGAAATTTCCAATGGCAACCACGTAGAAATCTGTGATATCCACATTTTAAAAGATGGAGCTTGTGGTGCAAACCAAAGTAACAAAATGCATTTTTTAGCCAAATATATCAGGATTGTGTTGTTTTTCTAACAGTCAACCACGAAATAAAGTAGCGTCTTTGCAGATTTTCACAGCGGCATACAATATTTAATCATGAATATATTCATATAGACCATTTTGAGGGATGTAAACAATAACAATGGTCCTAATGTATTTCCTGTATTGCATTTTTAATTTCCATAGCTTTCAAGAATCCAAAAAGGTCCACATATTGATAAATAATGTTATGGCAGCCGTTTTAACATTACGATATGATTAAATTGCCTTTTGTTACTGTTATTAAATAGTTTGGTAACAAGCAGGAAATGTTCATGGGCCAATGACATCGCCACATTGAAATGGTCTATATCCGTATGCCTGATACAATAAATGAGATGAAGAAACATTTGTTACAAGAAAGATTTCTTTTTGCTTTTAATTTTTATTCAGCAGTTTGGGGTTCAAATGATCTGAGATCTGATTTATGGTGACCAGAGTTGCACTTATTTGATCAAAAATATAGCAAAAAGAGCAATATTGTGAAATCAACACAGGCTCATTCTGAAAACGTAGCCCTATATACATTTCTGGAGATCGCAAATTATGCAGCCAGAGGTACGTATGGCTGCATTTCGTCTTTAAAACGAACACTACGGGGCGGTATGACGCCGTTCCTTTTTGTGCTAGCAGCTGACCGCTTACCTCATTCACGGCTTACAGTGGACGGCTTTCCCGCTATTACCAGTTTGTCCAGTAGCTCGCCATGTATGTCGGCGGACTTGAGACGCAGAGAAGAGCTGACCCCGATGATGGGGTTTGAGTCTGGCGAAGAACGGTTCCAGAAAGCAGGTAAGACCAAAGTCAAAAAATAAAACAAACAAATAAATAATAGGGTGAGAATGTGGTAAAATCTAAAAACATGGTAAAAATCAGGCGAGGGCTTTTCATTTTCTGGATTGCTTTTTTAAAACACTATCGGTTAGGTTTAGGGATCGGTCAGTCGGTCAGTCAGTCAGTCAGTCAGTCAGTCGACAGCGGCCTCTGGTGGATTTATGGGAGAACAGCAGGCGCGAATGGCACTCGCAAGAGAAATATGAGATCTCAAAAAGCCTCCTGGGATGTATTTGGCACTCTCCAGAAATGTATATAGGGCTACGTTTTCAGAATGAGCCTAGGTTGAGTATCTTGCAAAATATATAGTAAAATATTATGTACTGTTATCATGGCAAAGATAAAAGAAATCAGTTATTCGAAATGAGTTATTAAAACTATTATGTTTAGAAATGTGTTGAAAAAAAGTCTTCTTTACGTTGAACAGAAATTAGGGAAAAAATATACAGGGGGGCTAATAATTATGACTTAAACTGTATATACATACTGTATATTACACTGTATCTATGTTATATAATTATATATACTATTTACTGTTGATAACAGTCATTACCTTCCTTTCTTTAGTCAATATTGCAGGTCTCAGGTTTGGTCCATTCATGTTTCCTCTCAGTCTCCATCCCCTGCATAAGAAGAGAGAGAGGAAAAAAATGACAAATTAATTACTATCTTTACAAAAAAAAAAAGCTTTATCAGCTGTATTAAATTAATTAGTCCCCATTAGGGAGTCTCACAGCTGTGACTGTAATGAAGAGGTGGATTATTAAGTTCATCAATGAGCTCTAATAGCTCCCGATGTGAAGCAAAGGGTGTGTGCGTTTCTCATATATATACATACATTATTCTTGAGAAGACTTAGACACAGTTGTCATGGAACCAGAAGTAAAATACTCATACTGTACAGTGAGAGGCCCGGGATTCTATTTTGGGGGAATAATAGTATTTTTTTCCCCTGCCGGAGCCTTTCATGTCATTTAGAGAGGTGTTTAATAAGGACGGGCACTAAGAGGATTATGATCCCATTTGGCCATGGCCCTGTTGAGACGGGGGGGTTTGTGGGGGGCATCCTTCTCACTGTCAAAACTCATTTCCCTCATAAATGATCAGCAAGATGACAATCCTGTATTCTGGAACTGAACTGAAGCCTCGTCTGTTGGCTGGGTTAATGAAGAGCGAGGCGTCATGGACGAGAGCTGAACTCTGCTCTTTTCTGGAGATAAAACACTTAAAAATAAAGGTCCATAAGGGAGATTTCACAGCGAGGCCAAAAACATTATGGGTCACTCGTAGAGTTCCTAAAGCAGGAGACTGCAGTGCTGTCAAATGAATTATTGCGATTAATCACATCCAAAATAAAAGTTCATATTTACTAAATATATGTCACAGTGCACAGTGTATATTTTTATTTTTATAATTCTTTTCTATACTTAGGTTAATTATGTACAAAAATGCTAAGCAAGCTGCTTAAAGTTGTGTCGCTGCCTTATAAGTTTTCTAAAAAGTTGTTTAAATTCATTCATTCATTCATTCATTTTCTTTTCTGCTTAATCCCTTTGTTAATCTGGGGTCGCCACAGGGGAATGAACTGCCAACTTATCCAGCATATGTTTTACACAGCGGATGCCCTTCCAGCTGCAACCCATCACTGGGAAACATCCATACACACTCATTCACACATACACTACGGACAATTTAGCTTACCCAATTCACCTATAGCGCATGTCTTTGGGGGAAACCAGAGCACCCGGAGGAAACCCACGCCAACACGGGGAGAACATGCAAACTCCACACAGAAATGCCAACTGACCCAGCCGAGGCTCGAACCAGCGACCTTCTTGCTGTGAGGCGATTGTGCTACCCACTGCGCCACCGTGCTGCCCAGTTGTTTAAATATGTTATTTCATTAAATATGCACTAATTTGCATATAATTCTAGCACAAAAATCTTGCATTGGAACGCTGAAGTACTGTTCAAAGTTCTTGTCTATTTTGTTAAATTACATAATAGGGTTAGAGAATTTAACATGATCATTTTATAATTTATATACAATTCATATTCAATACTGCAGACAGGCATAAATAATACATTTTGTACTGTATTGTATTCTTGTAAAATAATACAATATATGACCCTGGATCACAAAAACAGTCATAAGTGTACATTTACGGAAATTGAGAAGTTTTGATATATTTACAGTAGGAAATGTACAAAATATTGTCACTGAATGTCGTCTTTACTTATTATTCTTAATATTGGCATAAAAAAAATAATAATAATTGACTCACACAAAGTATTTTTGGTAAATAAATAAAAAATAAGCCTAGTTTTGTGGTCCAAAGTCACACATATTACACACAATCAAATGTCCCAAATAAAAATCCCAAATATATGTTTCTATAATACTAGTATCTGCTAGTTAAAAGCAAGCTAAAGTTGTATGAGTTAAGTTGCTTCCACAATAGTAATCACTATGGGCACTGACATGTAATATTGACATGGGTGGACTAAACGTAAGGTAAAGTAAGGTAAGCGACCACTTATAGGGCCCCCCGAGATATGGGGCCCCCAATAAATACCTATAAATGTCTATAATTTATAACATAGTTTTCTATCATATTTTGTTTGTTGAAGGTCTAACAAATAAAATTATTACATTCAGAATGTGGGTGGCACGGTGGCTCAGTGGTTAGCACTGTCGCCTCACAGCAAGAAGGTCGCTGGTTCGAGTCCCGGCTGGGCCAGTTGGCATTTATGTGTGGAGTTTGCATGTTCTCCCCATGTTGGCGTGGGTTTGCTCCGGGTGCTCCAGTTTCCCCCACAGTCACAGTCGCTGTGTAAAAACATATGCTGGAATAGTTGGCAGTTCATTCCGCTGTGGCGACCCCTGATAGATAAGGGACCAAGCTGAAGGAAAATGAATGAATTCAGAATGTATTGCTTTTGCCCCAGAAAAGAAGACTGTTCTGAGATAAAGACAGCAAAAAAATAAAAATAATGAAAATAAATATACAAAGGATGCATATTAACAGTGTTGGGCTCCATGTGAATGAACGTTAAATAGTATGCCTTTTTGGGCAACATTTTTTATTAATTGATTTTTGTTACTATTAGTGAAGTTTCATAAACTAATTTTGAGAGGAGCATGTGATATGATTGATCGCGGCTGGCCTCTCATCTGTAATCAGCAATAATCCAATCAGATTGATCCAAGCCTACAATAAATAGACCGATTTCACCCTACTGCCTTATTTTCATTTTGGAAGAATCCCCCCTTCCACCCCATCTCCTCCTTTTCCTTCCTTTACCAGGGGGAGCTCTCGAGACCTACCTGATCTCTGACACCCTTAATGCTTATTGACCAGGCGGGAGCCTTGAGCTCAATTAACTCTGAGTTCAGGGTTCTCTCCCGGGACAGCATGCCAAACCTGCTAATAGCGTCAAGCAATATCTAAGTGCGAACTCTTGAATTGTTGTTTAAGACAAGTAAGACTTGCACTGAAAAGAAGGGCAAACACAAATTTCGTTATATTTTGTACAATGACAATAAAGACTCTGATTCTGATGGTTGTAAATGCTTTGAGCCCCCAAATAACTAAATCTGCCCCTGGTTGTGATCTTGTTCATCAGCTTTCCTTATTCTGGCCTACAGTCAAAAAACTGCTGTTTGTTCAAACTACATATTTAAAATGAGCTGAATCAACATAATTCTTGAGGGTTTTTTGGGAAAACTTATTTTTTTATGCTCAATCCACTTACATTTGTAAAAACAATTAAGTTAACAATCGATTTTGTGTTGGGACAACATGAAGGAGTTGTGTGGAACCAGCATTTTTTACAGTGTGCACTCAAAAAATTATGGTTGATGTTTGTTCAAACTACTTATTTAAAATGAGCTAAAACAGCACAATTCTTGAGGTTTTTCTGTGACAACTTAACTGTTTTATGTTCAAGCCACTTAAATTTGTTAAATCTAATAAGTTAACTTAATTGCTTCATGTTGTCCCAACACAAATCATTTGTTTGGAATCCAGCATTTTTTTTACACTGTAACATGTTTCAGCATTTAATCATCAGTTTAATTCCCTTTGCCTTTGTCTGACCAGTGGTGAAGCAGAATCTGGATTATTCCTTAATTATGCCAAATCATGCAAGACTGTATTATTCCCGCCTGCCCCGTATCATTGCCCTTATGATATCTTTGCCTTTTGCTTTCTTAAGAAAAGACTGCAGGCTTCATTTCTCTCAGCATGTTGGCTGGCGTCCCTATTCTAGCCCTCCCTCCCTCTCTAGTGCTCTTCTTATTTCTGCTCGCTCTGGCTATTAAACGCATCTTCAATTCAGCAACTTTGAAGTGGCACTCCAGGAAAATGCACTCAATCAATTATAAATGAAATAATCTGCTTATAATATTAGAGATTTTAAAAGTGTAAGAAATACCGCCAGATTAAGGAACCCAAATCAGTTTTAACAGTATCTAAAGTGACAGCAGGAGAATCATGGGAAGGAATGGGGAGAAAGTTAAAATGATTATGTAGATCTGTGTCACGGGCGAATGTTTCTGCAAATCCCTGCAGGATCTCGCAGCGCAGTGGAAACAGATTATTCCCGGCCTTATTTAAAAAGCTGTGGCGCTTTATTATTTTTTTTTCAAGATAGGAAACATTTATATAAATTTACACATACATTTATTGCCTTGGCTATACATTCTCTCTCTGTTTGATTCAATGTCTCACTCAACCTCTCTGTGAATTTCTGAATTTGCAGCAAAGAGTAAAACAATGATCTTTTTTGCCTGAAATGTTAAAATATAGCTTTTTAATTAGCTTTTTTTAAATATCGGATTATTGAATGACTTATAGCTGTTAAAAAAGAAGTGAAATGTTTTATTTAAAGGGTACTTATGCCTCTTTTTACAAGATGTAAAATAAGTCTCTGATGTCCCTAGAGTGTGTGTGTGTGTGTGTGTGTGTGTGTGCGTGCGTGCGTGTGTGTGAAGTTTCAGCTTAAAATACAACTCTTTGAAACTGCGCCTTTTAAGCTTTGATCCAAATTGTGCCGTTTTGATGACTGTCGCTTTAAATTCAAATGAGATTGTGCTCTTTTCAAAAGAGGGCGAGCTAGAAATGCCTATGTGTCAGCATAGTGGCAGATTCAAAAACAAGACTAACATCCTATGCTAATGAGGGAGAGATCGTCACTAATGGGCGGGCAATTTTTAAAAGGAGGCGTGGCAACAAAGCCCCACCCCTAAACTCAACCATCATAGGAAGATGAGCAAATGAGTACTAAAATATACCAATGAGATCATACAAATTCATACAAAATTAGCCACTAAATCAAAATGTGACATTGTTAATGATTTTTGTAAATTATACAGTATTTAACTGTAATATGAACTGAATTTTACTGTTGGACAGTTATGCAGTATGTTACCGTTTTTTAAAGTTGCATTGTGAAAATGACTATATTTTACAATTAAGATATACAATACTGTAAATACAGATATAGCAAGGTAAATATTGTTGTAAATGTAAATACAGTATTTTTTACCGTAATTTATTTACAGTAAGTTACTGGCGAACTGATCTGTAATATGAACTGAATGTTACTGTAGGACAGCTATCCAGTATGTTACTGTATTTTAAAGTTGCATTGTGAAAATGACTGTATATTTTACAGTAAAGATATACAATACTGTAAATACAGATATAGCAAGGTAAATATTGCTGTAAATGTAAATACAGTATTTTGCCGTAATTTATTTACAGTAAGTTACTGGTGAATTGATCTGTAATATAAACTGAATTTTACTGTAGGACAGTTATGCAGTATGTTACCATATTTTAAAGTTGCATTGTGATAATGACTGTACATTTTACAGTAAAGATATACAATACTGTAAATACAGATATAGCAAGGTAAAAGGTGCTGTAAATGTAAATACAGTATTTTACTGTAATTGATTTACAGTAAGTTACTGGTGAACTGAACTGTAATTTGAACTAAATTTTACTATAGGACAGTTATCCAGTATGTTACTGTATTTTAAAGTTGCATCGTGAAAATGACTGTACATTTTACAGTAAAGATACACAATACATACAGCAAGATAAACAGTGTTGTAAATATAAATACAGTATTTTTTGCTGTAATTATTTTGATGGCGAACTGCCAGTAAGTTACTGTAGATTCTACAGGAAATTCTTAACAGTGAACGAATTGGTGTGAGATAGCGTTGGTTTTTTCAGTATCACGCAGCCCTAATTGTAGCTGTTTCAGTGGAGTAAAAACACTGTCAGAGCATTGACCAAGTGTGTCTAACTCCTTCACAGATGCAAACACCGAATGAACCCTCCAGCCTGCCTCTTACTTTACTGAAAGAGCCCTCATTGAGCTCAACTAACCATGTAATGGGTGAGAGCAACCTGTTAGACACACACACACACGGCGCTCAGACGCTTGCCTAAACACAGATAATCCCTGTTGCTCACTGTAGCAGCGGGGTGCTAGTGAACAGAGCAGTGATGGATGTGTTTGTCTACTTATCTTGCACTAATGATCAATTGATTTGCTGCCCCTGGGCAGCTGCACAGTCCAGCTTTTGACCCATACGGTGGTAGTGAAACCCAGCTGAGGTCAGTCCAAATTATTTCCACATGTAATACTGTTGTTTTTTTTTGTCCCTCCAAAAGTTTCAAAATCATTTTTGATGGAGGTCATTGTTCGGGAGGAGCACAGCATGAAAGTTCAGCACTCCACATATAATAGTGTCCATTATTTACAAGGGAGTGTACTTTGCTATGAGCACTTCGAAAAGTCTGTTAACTATATCTGAGCCTTTTCACAACAGTGACAGTATAATGTTTAGTGCGATGGAGAAAATGGAAGCCTTCATTCTAGATTCATAAAGCGTGAGATTTAGGGGGAAATCGTATTTAAGATTTATACCAGTTGCAGAAATCAGTCACTGAAATACAACAGGTGCAGAACCTCAGCCCAAACCTGATTATTACACTCTAAAAATGCTGGGTTGTTGTTAATTATTTCAATAAAATTTAAATGACCCTTTTAAACCTACGGTTGGGCTTGTAAAGACCCAACATTGGTGAACAGTTCAGCATTTTTTAGAGTGCGCTGTTTGTTAGAACTGGGATTTTACATTTACATTTTGAGCGGTGAGCAGTTCAGCACTTCACATATACACTCACCGGCCACTTCATTAGGTACACCTTACTAGTACCGGGTTGGACCGCTGATACAAGGCAGGATGGATCTATGCTTTCATGTTGTTGATGCCGAATTCTGACCCTACCATCCGAATGTCGCAGCAGAAATCGAGACTCATCAGACCAGGCAATGTTTTTCCAATCTTCTATTGTCCAATTTTGGTGAGAATGTGCGAATTGTAGCCTCAGTTTCCTGTTCTTAGCTGACAGGAGTGGCACCCGGTGTGGTCTTCTGCTGCTGTAGTCCATCCGCCTCAAGGTTGGACGTGTTGTGCGTTCAGAGTTGCTCTTCTGCTGTAACGAGTGGTTATTTGAGTTACTGTTGCCCTTCTATCAGCTCGAACCAGTCTGGCTTTTCTCCTCTGACCTCTGGCATCAACAAGGCACTTGCGCCCACAGAACTGCCGCTCACTGGATATTTTCTCTTTTTCGGACCATTCTCTGTAAACCCTAGAGATGGTTGTGCATGAAAATCCCAGTAGATCAGCAGTTTCTGAAATATTCAGACCAGCTCGTCTGGCACCAACAACCATGCCACGTTCAAAGTCACTTAAATCACCTTTTTTCCCCATTCTGATGCTCGGTTTGAACTGCAGCAGATCGTCTTGACCATGTCTACATGCCTAAATGCATTGAGTTGCTGCCATGTGATTGGCTGATTAGAAATTTGCGTTAACGAGCAGTTGGACAGGTGTACCTAATAAAGTGGCCGGTAAGTGTAATAGCATCCATTATTTGTACTATTTGAGTGTACTTCGCTATGAGCACTTCGAAAATTCTATTTAATTCTATTTAATTCTATCTACTCCTTTTCATAACAGTGAAAGTTGTGCAGTTTGATGTTATACATTATTGAAATTATTGCGAATTTTTATTTTTACATATTAGTTTTGCTAATCACTTTTAATTATTATCATGGAGTTTTTACTAATTTAAATGACACTAAAGGATCATTAAAAAAGCTTACAAAATGAACTGACACGCACATATCAAAGGGATTGTGCCTTTTAAAAAACAAAAATAGCCCAATGAGGTCATTAAAATTACACTTATGATAGATCATAATCTGATTGCAATGTATATTAGTGGCTATAAATAGATTTATGTTATATTTGAAGTTAAAAAATTAAATAACATACATTATCATTTATATTTGTGACTATAGATTAAATAGATTTAGAATTTAAGTGTTGTGATTCATTCAGAGTGCAATCTTAGAAATAAAGGTACAAAAGCAGTCACTGGAGTGGTACACTTTCAAAGGGTGTACTTTTTACTAATACATACACTTTTGGAACTAACAGGTAACCATTAAAGTACCAATATGGACACTTTAGGTACCTAAAGCTTTTGTGCCTTTATTTCTGAGAGTCTATTGCAAGACAGTCTCTTTTCTCTGCATAAAACATTTATGTTAAAATACAGAACGAAGAGTTTCAGAATTATCCTGAACATTATAAACATTAATTTCATGTGTCATAAAATTAAATAAGACTCTCGGGAGTGGGTGTTTGTATCATCAGTCACATACTAATTAGAAAAATCATCACCAATTTATTTAATTAAGTGCTTCTGCAAACCAAAACGCTTCATTGACTCTGTAACAATCCCATCAAGTGCTTCAGACACTCTTTTTAAACTAAATTCTGAGTATGACTGACTGTTCAGACTGTCTGTCTTTTAGATACTTATGTGAAAACAGAAAGCAAAGAGGTCAGTACAGGCGTTTGCTCGAGGCGTTAGTGTGTATGTGGCTGTGTTTACACTCCAGAGAGTCATTGCATTGCTTGAGTCTCACTCCATCAGCTCATTCTTTTCCTCAATATCCTTCTGAAGGAAAGATTCGGGAGCACAATGACTCTCTGGTGTAATGTTTAGTGCGATGGAGAAAATGGAAGCCTTCATTGCTAGATTCATACAGTGGTCACTGAGGGAGAGATTTAGGGGGAAATCGTATTTAAGATTTATACCAGTTGCAGAAATCAGTCACTGAAATACAACAGGTGCAGAACCTCAGCCCAAACCTGATTATTACACTCTAAAAATGCTGGGTTGTTGTTAATTATCATTCATTCATTCATTTTCTTTTCGGCTTAGTCCCTTTATTAATCTGGGGTCGCCACAGCGGAATGAACCGCCAACTTATCCAGCATATGTTTTACGCAGCGGATGCCCTTCTAGCTGCAACCCATCACTGGGAAACATCCATACACACACTCATTCACACACATACACTACGGACAATTTATCCTAGCCAATTCACCTATACCACATGTTTTTGGACTTGTGGGGGAAACCGGAGCACCCGGAGGAAACCCACGCGAACACGGGGAGAACATGCAAACTCCACACAGAAACGCCAACTGACCCAGCCGAGGCTCGAACCAGCGACCTTCTTGCTGTGAGGCGAACGTGCTAACCCCTGCGCCACCGTGACGCCCCTGTTGTTAATTATTTTACCAATTTTAAATGACCCTTTTAACATCTATGTTGATCCTGAAACAACATTTCAATCAGCCAATCAGAATTAAGGGATATGTTTACTGTTTATGTTAAGTTTAGGTTTACGGTTAGGTTTATGCACTTCTACATGATTGTTATCTATTATTCCCCTCTGATTTTGGGAATAATTTACAGTTATGGTTGGGTTTAGGGGTAGGGAATAGGTATGGATTACATTTTCCAATAAAAATGATGTTCCAGGATCAACATAGATGTTAATCCAGGATCGCATGGTACTTGGCAAAATCATGACATGCGCAGAACCTCGGCTCAAAGCTGATTATTACACTCTAAAAAAATGCTTGGTTGTTGTAACCCAACTTTGGGTAAAATAACGTCAAACCCAATGCTGCATGGGTTCCATTTGTTGCAATTAAATTTAAATGACACTTTTTAACCCAACAGTTGGATTTGTAAATATTTGACCCAACATTGGGTTACAACAAACCACCATTTTTTTTACTGTGATTTTAAATTGCGAATCTAAATTTAATGTGGATAGATTTAGCTTACAAATTTAGATTTTATCCACTAAATGTATATTTAATATTTTCGTTGCTATTTAAAAGTTGGTAAGACTACTTTTCTTTCCTACACTAAACAAATCCTGGGTTATTTCAATCCAAATTGGATAAAATATGGTTATAATTGGTCCTTTAAATAGAATTTAAACCATTAAATGGGTTGGTTTTGTCCATATTTGACCCCAAATTGTTTTGAAATAACATAACATTTTTTAGAGTATACATTACTTTCTACTGCTGCATGATTTTATAATCTGGCTCAAATAAAATTGATTTAAGTTGTTTACTTTTGAAATATTGTTTAATATAAAGATATAAATATAACAGAACCATTCAGGACAAGCCTTTTAATAGTTTCAGGGGGTAAATTACAAATATAGTATAAAGAAAATTAACATAATTCTTGAAATAATCTCCTGTGAAAGTTTATCATTTAACTAGTCAAATATCTAACGTGTAGAACTTTCTCTGTGACTTGGTACTTTGTGTCATAGTGGCCCTGAAAGCCTGTCAGAAATGCTTAGTTTCTCCAGGAAAATGGTTTGTAAGGATCTTTGCTCCGGGTCTTGCCCTGTTTCTGCACAATTTCTCTCCACCCTCTTGTTTTTTTTCCCCTCCTTTTGTTTAGGTAAAGCTAGGATTAGGGAAGATTTTCCCCCTAAAGTAGTGGTTTGATGGTGCTTTTATCCCCCAGAGTTGCGAAGACGGTGGAGCCCTGGGATTAAACCAACACAAAAGGTGTTGTTGTGTCCGGCCACAGGCTGAAGGGAAGAAACTCAACTGCCAGTTTCAATATGTCAATGTTCTCAGGATGGGAAATTGGCCAAAGCAGTGGAGGAAAGCTCTGGTGTCTAAATACTCAACGGGATCACAGTTCAGACATCAGGCCAGAGTTAGAAGAACCAAAGTTTCAATTGCTCAAAATCCTTCTTTCAGCAAAGAATCCAGAGTATGTCACATGTGTTACATCTAAAAAAATATTGTTAGCAGTTTATTATTGTTCCACTTAAACACTTAAGATAATTTGAGGTCATCAATATACAAGCATACAAAAGCTTGGTTTTTAGATTGCTTGTCATTAAAGGTATAGTTCTCCCAAAAATTTAAATTTACTCATTATTCCCACAATGAGTCTGAAAACAAAAGAAGATATTTTGAAGAAAGCTGAAAACCTGTAACCATTGACTTTCATAGTAGGAAAAACAAGTAGTATGGAGGTCAATGCTACCGTTTTTCCAACATTTTTCTAAATATCTTCTTTAAAAAGACAAAAGCAAATCTCTTAATAATTTGAAACAAGTAAAGGATGAGTAAATGATGACCAAATTTAAATTTTTGGGTGAACTATCCCTTAAGTATTTCTAAAAGCCATCGCTGTCCATTTTCTGGACAATTGCAGTAACAACGTTCGGACCATGTAAATTTATGTATGTTAAAAATCCCATTAGGAGGGATTGAGCATTGGCGAGTGTTCAGCGGAAGCGGAAAGAAAATATTCTAACCAAATGTCCTAATAATAACATTTCTAGCAGATCGCTCCTGGCAAGTTGCTTTGCTGTTCTTGTCACAGGAGTCCTCAGGCTGCAGTCAACTTAAAACTATAAATCAAAATTAACAATATAAGCACATGCTACAATACCCTTGACATGAGACAAAGAGGTTCAAACCTCTATCAATTGGCAAAGTAAGGCATTTACATTCAAAACAATAATAAGTACTGCAGTAGTATATCTCTCAGAGGGGAACTTGATCAAATTCAGACCATAAAATCTTGGATGCATCCATATCATAAACACGAAATTCAAGTAGGCTAACTAATACCCGGCGTATTGCGTTTGGCTCATTGGTTTAAAGTTGGTTTTACACCTCATTGAGTACGCTTGCACATTTTGGCTGGTTGGTTCAGCTTTAAGAGAGGATAAAGTTTTGTTCTGAAGATCTGCCTTGCGAGAGCATCAGCTTCAAGAGGAAAGACGTTAAATCATCTAAAGAGGCTTTCTGTGATGGAGGCTGTTCTGAGTAAAATACGGAGACTGATGCCACAATACAACGTCCTCGGATACTAAATATACGTTAACGCAGATGTGGGTCAGAGAAGTGGTTATAAACGTTGGCCAGGGCAAAACATCCTTGAAATCTTCCTAATTCAAATCTTTGTATTTTAGAAAATGTATACAATTATGTGTTGAGAAATGGGATACGGTTTAGAAATTAGTTTATTGAAGCAAGAAGCATTTAACTGCTTGTAATTATATGTAAATAAAGATGATTTGTCACCCAAAAATAAAAATTTACTCATCTTTTACTCTCCCTCAAGTGGTTCCACCTTTATGGGTTTCCTTTTTTTGTTTAACACAAAAGAAGACATTTAGAAAAATGTTAGAAACCTGTAACCACTGAGTTCCATAAACAAATAGGCTACTAGTGAAGTCATTGTTTACAGGTTTCCAACATTTTTCAAAATAACTTCTCTTGTGTTCAACAGAAAAAAGAAACTCAAACAGGTTTGTGACAAGTGAATGGTGAGCAAATGATGACATGATGAAATTTTCAGTTTTCAGAATCAGAATCAGAAAGAGCTTTATTGCCAGCTATGTTCACACATACGAGGAATTTGTTTTGGTGACAGAGCTTCTACAGTGCAACAGAATTACAGAGACAGGACAAAAAACAGATAATAAATATATTTTAAAAATAAAAGTAAATAGTGAATGCAAATATACAAATTGACAAGTGTATGTACAGGTATATTACTATATACAACGTTATATGGCAGCTGTTGTGTGCAAATTAGCATGTAAAATATGTTAAATAAGTGTTTATGTGTATAAAAAGTGTATAGCAAGTAGTGATGTTTGTTCCATAATTACTATCATTCAAGTGTTCATGAGTTTTGGAGTGAATTATCCCTTTAAGTATTCAGATGAACAGCGAGTCAAACAAAAAACAGTCTATCGGTGATTTCAGGGGGAGTTCAATAATTTCTAACTACCAATGAAATGATTAACCTATATTTATTTGTTCATCTCTACATTCCCCTCCACATTGTTTAGAAACAAGTGAACCACCAGTTCACATCAAACTAGCACATCGTCACCTACCTGCTTTTTACCTTCAGGGGTGGCCGCCATTTTGTCATGACGTTAAAATAGCTAATAGCCTATTTTCAACTCAGCTCAACAAAACTATTAAGTGTTTGTGAGGGTTCCCATCCCTTATTATGCACTCTTAGAAAAAAAGGTACACGGTGGTACAAATAATGTTCCTTAAGGAACAGTTTTGTACCTTTGTAAAAGTAGTACCTTATATGGTACAGAAAAGACCTCTTATGATACTGCTCTGTACCTTTTATGGTACAATTGAAATGAAGGTACACAATTGTTCTCATAAAAAGGTACATAAACGTTGGACAACTCCTTCTTTATTACAATATCTATGAAAATAAATATTACTGGAAAGGCAAAGTGATTTTATGAATAATTTCCATATTAAAACATAAATCATCATTTAAAAGCATATGTTTAAAGAAACTCGTAAACATTAATTCTTAAGTTCTATAATACAAAACAACAGGTAAAACAAAACTATAGGTATTGTAAACTAAACATTTAGGGCATTTTTAATAAACATTTGCTAAGCATTTTCTGATAAATACATTTTCATTATTGATATCCGCACCTTTTGGCGTTTGCTTTACACTACGCTAGTGAGCTGGCAAAAGTCCTGCATATGCAAAGTGTTCATGCAGACATTTTACTATTGTAAAACTAATCAAACATTGTGTATCTCGTTACAATACTTTTGCATTATTATATATCTATTTTAAAATTAAGTAAATTAAATTAACTTTACAATGGTATTGATTGAAAATTGGAGAACATTTTTGTGAAAAGTGTTGTGAAACGTTTAGCAAAAAATATTTTGATTTATGTTAAAGTATTTTTTTTTCTTTATTGTAAATGGAAAAGGTGCATTTACACAAAAATAAACTTTTTTTTAAAAACATTGTTTAAAAATTTATTTGATGTTTTATATTTACTGAAAATAAATTGACGCATTTTGGATATAGCAAAATGCCTTTAAATAGTTCTTGAAGGAACACATTTGACACTGTTAAGGTACAAAGTGTCTTGTCACTGTAGTGGTACCTTCATGGATCCGATTTGTACCTTTGATGAAGGTACAATATTGTATCTGCAGGTTTTAAAAACCAAAGGTACATTTTGGTTTCCCATGGTACAAATCATGTCCTTAAAGGTACAAACTGCAATGGTACAAATTTGTTTCTTTGTCTTAAGGTACAATTCTGTTCCATAAAAAGGTACTGCCCCAGTGACAAGGGTTTGTACCTTCTTTGGTACAACATTGTACCATTTTTTCTGAGAGTGTGGTAAGTGACATGAACTCATAATCTTTTATTGGTTTAGCAGCCAGTAAAACTTACACGCCTTGGATGAAAACTAGCTAAATGTTTTGGCGGGATTGTAGAATTTCTTGAATGACTCACAACCGTTTGGACCCGCTGGACACATGCGCATTAGAGTCTGAGCAACAGGAATTTCTTCTCGCTTTAATAGCTTCTTCTTCTGATTATTTTTCATACAAAAACCCTAAACAAAACAACAACAAGAAAAACACTGCTAGCTTTACCTGCTAGTTAACTTTTTATTTCCAATGGTCCAGAAGTCAATTTCTATTGAGATTTTTCTATCTAGAAGTTTCATCATTTTAATACATTACTATTACTATTACTATTTTATCATTAATATTATCAGAACTGCACTACAATCGGGTGATTATTAATTTAACAATAGTTTTAATTATTACAAAATTAATAGACAAATAACTACGAATAGCGTGAAGCTTTTCTGTGCCTCAACAATAACGGCTTTAATAATTTTCCCAAGACCCAAAATATCATGAATCTCAAATGTTTCCCAGCATTTCAACTAAATATGCAAGCTTTACATTTAAGGACCACTTTTTAATTCCAGCCTAAACGTTTTCTCTCTCTCTCTCTCTCTCTCTCTCTCTCTCTCTCTCTGGAAAAGAAATCCCCCACCAAAAAAAAAAGCCTGAAAAAGAGAAGGGCATTATTGTTTTAATCCTCTTACCATCCGTCATTTTAAGACTGTTTTAAAGGCTGAGATGGCGTCTTGTCTCTGTAAATCCTCCAGGCCGGGCGAGATTCTGCCATCTATTAGAGATCTCATTCTCTCTCCACCTTTTTTTGCTTTGGTCCTTCTTAAAAACAGCTTGTCAGAGGTGTGTAACGCAAATAGTACAGAAATATTCGGTTATTACTCCACGCCTCCTGTAGGCCTATTTACTTTATTTACTGAACACCATTCAGCAGTTGAAATCACTGTCACAGTTGTACTTTAGTAGTTTAAACAGAAAAACTTTTTTGGCACGTTCTTGATAGCGCAAACATAAGAAAAATCTAATTTAATTAATGAAAAACGTCTAATTAGTAGCCTATTTGATTTTACCCTAACTTGTGACTCTTATTTTTTTGCTATTTAATGGTTGTTAGATTATTTTGATCAGGAAGTTATTGCCTTATTATTTCTGAATTAATTTGGTCACATATATTTATGAAAATAGCTACAGCAGAAAAGCATATCGTTGAAATGGTCCCGCTTATTGGAGGAACCTAAAGTGATGGAGACCCTTTGATTGACAGTTAAATTGGCCACTAATGTTCTTCTCTGATCTCATCGCGTTTCTGATTGGCTGATGGGCGGGATCTCCCGACTCTGACCCGCGGAGGCTGTGATGTTTTTTAGGACAAACAAATCAAACATTCTTCAGAAGAGAGCAGCTGTAAAACAGTCTCGGATACTTTTGAATTCCAACAGGATATAAAACTACAGAGTGGGAAAAATCACTTGTGTTCAGACAGTTGAGCAAAGTGTCAGCAAGCCTGTTGTTACTGTTTGGAGGCGACAAAACTTCTCAGAGAGGTGAGTGAACACTTAAAACATTAAGTGCGTAAAATCAGTTTTGAACTTATATTTCGTGAGTAAAATAAACATAGAACAGATGTGTCTGTTTTAAATCACTCATATTCATAACAGCTTTAGACTGGGAGTTTTAAAATTAAAATTGTATACATTTGACATGCCCTAAAGACACGAAGTTGCTCGTTTTATTTGCTAAAAATCACGTTACATTATTTTATTACGTTACACGTTACATTATTTTATTACGTTACACGTTACATTATTTTATTACGTTACACGTTACATTATACACTGAAAATTATTTATAATGTAAATTCGCGACATTTTATTTATACACTCTAAGAAATGCTGGGTTATTTAAACCAAAATTGGGTAAAATATGGACTAACCCAAACATTGGGTTAATTTGGGTCCTGTTAATTTCATTTAAAAAAATTAACCCAGCAGTTGGTTAAGTCTGTATTACACCCAAATTTGGGTTGAAATAACACAGCACTGCTTAGAGTGTACAAGATTAAATGTACTAAATAAATTTATTTGGATGGCGAACTCTCCTAAAGATATTGGCCAATATTTTGACTTCAAAAAACTTAAACTAAATTCAGATTACTGTGTAATAGCACTATTTACACTATGACTTAGGCTAGCTATTTGACAGATCATAAATATATAGCTTAGTTCTTGAAAATTATTAAATGATTAAACTTATAGATGCTACTTCTATTGTGTTTTCGTATATTCAAATGGCATAATTAAATATATAGGCGTATAATTAATATATTAAATAGCCTATATTCTAAAGTCTAATTTGTTGAATAATGTGCAGTTCCTTGTATCATATAACGTTGTTAAAAAATAAAATGCTAATTCTACAAATATTTTGTTGTATACTCAAAAATTACCTTTGCTACTTGTTCGTACTATTTATTTAAAACGAGTTTAAACAACACAATTCTCGAGTGTTTTGGGACAACTTAATTGTTTTATGTTTAATCCACTTGAATTTGTAAAAACGAATAAGTTAAATCGACTTGTGTTGGAACAACATGAAGGAATTTTTTGGAACCCAGCATTTTTCACAGTGTATATTAATATTTTAATGTAATTTCTTATTTAAATAAACTGTATTGCCGTGCAAATGGGCAACCTCAAATTATTCTAACGTAAAATCTTTTTTTTTTAATTTTATTTAAAGGGTTATTAAGGGCTCTTTTAAAAAATATATATGCAAACACAAACGATGTGTCGCGTGCAGTGTCAGATTGGTAATGGAAGCTATTTGCACCAACATTAGATTCGGCCCAAGTGGGAGCAGAATTTGTAAATGCACACATACATCTCCAGCAGCCCAGAGGCGATGGAGGACAGAAAAAGCACCAATAGAGCTTAACACTGGGAGGGCAAAGTAAATGTTTAGCAAAGCACTTTTTGTTCAGCCGAATTAAAGTATTCCCATGTGGCATGGAATATGATTACATCGGGGAATTTAGTGTCAGTGACAGAAATGCCACGGGCTCTTTAGTGAGGACTAAATCTTAAACCCTGAGGCTGCTTACAATTATTCTTGCGTCAAAAATAATAATGACTAATAAAGAGATTATTACCACTGCAGCCAATTATCACCGATTAAAGGCTGATCAAACTGCAGCTCAGTGGAAAATCTCTGCAGTCTTATATAGGCCTACTCAATAATATAAAACAATAAGTGCTATTTTATTATTATTATTGTTATTGTTATTATTATTATAGATAATTGTTGTTTATTATGGCAGTTCACGAGTTTTGCCCTAAAGCACAGTTCTTGTTAAAGGGAACGCGCAGAAATTAATACAATTTGTTAGACGTCTTCAGCATGCCTAAAACGAATTATTCATATCTACTATATGCCTATATTTAATTTGATAGACGACCTGTCATAACCTCATCCATATGCTGTCACGGCTGCTTGAAAACATTCATCATCTATTGTTCATCTATTGTGGCGATACAGGCTATGAAGATCAAATACAATGCTATGGTGAATAAACCAAAAATAAAAATAAAATGTATATATGTTGCACTGATACCGGATAATGGTAAATGCTGCTTAAAATAATAGAAATTAATAAAATAATAATAATTGCCGAGTATCACTGAAAATTCATTCAAAAAGACGATTAAATATAAATGAAACTAAATGTCAAAAATACGGCGCCCATATAGGCTAAAATATGTGTATTTGTAGCAAACAAAAAGCAAGAAAAATACGAAAATAAATTATTTATGAACGTACAGATGCCTCTATACACGTGTCGTCTTCTATTCTATTGCAGTGCACAAATATATCATTTACAACATATTAGAAATAACAATTCCTTTATTTCGGAAAGGAATTAATTATTTTATTTGATGGACCCTATGTTATAAACATTCACGGAGAAATACAAAATGCATATGTGGAGCATGTGCCATAATTAAAATAGTTACAAATGTAAATTATATGACTAAATTATTTTTAGTTATTCCCATTACTGTCTTTATGAATTTAATCAGGCTATATGCGTTATTGTTATTATGAGCATCCATGTGTTAGACGCAACTTTGCGACCTCAAAAACACAATTCACAATGAACCTAAACTAAATTGTTTGTGTTAGTAATAATGACAATAATCTTCAGCATTGTCTGTCGTTTATCAGAAGCTCGAGATGCAGCACTACGGGGTGAACGGCTACTCTTTGCACGCCATGAACTCTCTGAGCGCAATGTACAACCTGCATCAACAGGCCGCGCAGCACGCGCAGCACGCGCCCGACTACCGGCCCTCCGTGCACGCGCTCACGCTGGCGGAGAGACTTGCAGGTAAATGCATGACTTTTTACATTACTTTATTATGATTATTTGACAGATGTACAAGATGTATTGATAGACTATAGTTCTGAAACTGTCCCTGACTGCATGTTCAGATATCATCCTGGAGGCGCGCTATGGTTCTCAGCACAGAAAGCAGCGCCGCAGCCGCACAGCCTTCACCGCCCAGCAGCTGGAGGCGCTGGAGAAAACCTTCCAGAAAACACACTACCCTGATGTGGTTATGCGCGAACGGCTGGCCATGTGCACAAATCTACCTGAAGCTCGAGTACAGGTGAGCTCAAAACCAGCCAATTCAATTTGTTGACTACTGCTTAGAAATAATTTGCAAAGCAACCAAACAAGTAAGTCATGTGAAGGCTTTTTGTTTGCTTGTTCAATTATACACGTTACATCAAATTTTACATCTTAAAAGAATAGTTTCTTATTTCATGCATTAGTCAATTTTGAGGTTTTGTCTGATTACATTTAATTTCACCTAAATTGAAAATAAAAATGCTGTCATTTAGATTTTTTTAAAATATATGAAATAACAAAAAGGTGCTTTTCAGATGGGTTTATAAATTTTTAGACAGCACAATACAATTTTACTTTTTAACTTCAGAAGAGTTAAGAAACCAATATTTGGTGAAATAATTTTGAATGAAAACATTTGTTATTCTGACCAATTGCCATTTTCTGAAGAAATTTTATTAGAAATTTTAAATAAATGTTATTAGAGATGCATAGAATATAAAAAGAATATATATTTTATTCAAACCACACCTAAAAAATTCAGTAAATCCAGAGAAACTTTGTAGAGATTGTTTTTAATACTGAGACATACTTATATGTTAAGTCATTTTTAGTTTGTTTTTGGCAGTATGTGCTAATATGTACATATATTTTCTAAATATGAAGTGACAAAAAAGCTGAAATTAAAAAGATTTAACCTGGCTTTGCAACGTTTTAGAAATGTATGCAAATTCTTAATTAGATAATACCTCATTAGCATTTTAACTATAACATTTCAGAAGACATGTTAGACAAAACAATTGTCTTAATGTACTAGGCATGGGCCGGTACAAGATTCTGACCGGTACAAGATTTTTATCCAAGGTATGATAACCTTGGATAAAAATATCACGGTTTCACGATATTGTGATTACTACTATAAAATAAGTTCTTTTTTTTATGTCTGGGTAAACAACAACAACCTTTCCCCCCATTGAACTCAGTATATTGAGTTATAAACATGTCAGGCTAAATAATTAAAATAAATCATTGACTTCTGCTGTCTTCATTAGTTTCATAAGGCACAGATTTCTTTACAACTTGAAAAGGCATCTTTGGATATCTTTTTTTGATTTGAATATAAAGCAAAGCCACTGCACTGTTCAGGTCTATAAGCATGCTTGGATGTTGGTTTATAAGCAATTTGTTTTTCAGATGTTTTCTGAATCGTGGGCTGACCGGTAGCTTTTGATGTGGAGGCTTTTTTGCTGCTGGAGATACTGTTGACCTAAAAAACTAAATAAAATAGCATTAAAATAAAAAAAACTTATCGTATAACAGAACATTTTAGTGGTTTTAAAACCGTAACTTTTCCAAAACCGCATTAAACCTTGAAAACCGTTATCGTCCAATGCCTATAATGGGGGCAGTCGTGGCCTGGTGGTTAGAGTGTTGGACTCGTGATCCGAAGGTTGCTGGTTCGATACTCGGTACCAGCGGGAATTGGGGGTGGGAGTGAATGACCAGCACTCTCCACCACCCTCAATACCATGACTGAGGTGAGTCCCTTGAGCAAGGCACCGTTCCCCCCAACTGCATGGCTGCCCACTGCTCCGGGTGTGTGTTCACTAACTGTGTGTGTGCACTTGGATGGGTTAAAAGCAGAGCACAAATTCCAAGTATGGGACACCATACTTGGCCACACTACACTTCACTTCACTATAATGTACTGTAACTCACATCTAATTCAACTGTGGTGTCTTGCCTATATTCTGTGACTGAAGTTTTACCTTGCACTTCAATGTCTTCACATGAACAGGTGTGGTTTAAAAACCGGCGTGCAAAGTTTCGCAAAAAGCAGCGCAGCTTGCAGAAAGAGCAGCTTCAGCGGCTGAAGGAAGCTGGGACAGAGGGCGCTCAGGATGAGGGAAAAGAAGAAGCTCCGCCTGTTGAAGCACAAGCCCTGCCCTCTCCTTCAAATGGGCGTGGCCTTACTAGTGCCCCTCCCTGTGAGCTGAATGAGGAGGTGAACGTGACCTCACCGGAACAGTCAGGGGCGGAGTCAGGGGCTGAGGACACAAGTGACAGAGAGGATGAGCCACTCCCAATCAAAGATGAAATAAAAGAGGCGGGGCCACCTCTGATGACTGATGACAGCTCACCTTCCTATAAACCACTCAGCCCTAAATCAGGTATAAATGGCTACTTACATGATCTTTATTTCTCAATGCTCAAAATGAAAAAAAATAGGTTAAAGTATTCAGAGCTATATCATTCATTCATTTATTTTCTTTTCGGCTTAGTCCCTTTATTAATCTGGGGTCGCCACAGCGGAATGAACCGCCAACTTATCCAGCATTTACACAGCGGATGCCCTTCCAGCTGCAACCCATCACTGGGAAACATCCATACACACTCATTCACACTCATACACTACGGCCAATTTAGCTTACCCAATTCACCTATACCACATGTCTTTGGATTTGTGGGGGAAAACGGAGCACCCGGAGGAAACCCACGTGATCACGGGGAGAACATATAAACTCCACACAGCAAGAAGGTCGCTGAGTCCCGGCTGGGTCAGTTGGCATTTCTTTGTGGAGTTTGCATGTTCTCCCCGTGTTGGCGTGGGTTTCCTCCAGGTGCTACGGTTTCCCCCACAAGTCCAAAGACATGCGCTATAGGTGAATTGGGTAAACAAAATTGGCCGTAGTTTATGAGTGTGAATGTATGGATGTTTCCCAGTACTGGGTTGCAGCTGGAAGGGAATCTGCTGCGTAAAACATATGCCGGAATAGTTGGCGGTTCATTCCGCTGTGGCAACCCCTGATAAATAAGGGACTAAGCCGAAGGAAAATGAATGAATGAATGACCCTAATTGGATTCGATATACTGTAATTCATCAGAAATGATACTTTGGAAATGGAAATGGAAAACAAACATAAAACAAAAATAAATTGAGTAAAAAAACATATTGAGAAAATATGAATTAAAAAACATATTTTAAAAGCTAAACAAAAACAAATATTCAGGCACTTTGATGACTAAGTCAGAAAAAAGGTAAAAAAATAAATACAATTTTTGCATAAGAATGGAAATAGTTTAGATTTAGTTTAGATCACAAACCATTAACTAACACTACTAGCTTAATAAACTACTAATTAGCTGTTTATGAATATTCAGTAAGGTAGAATCTAGGTTTTGGGTAGGACTAGGGATGCAGAATAAGATCATACTTTATAACTACTAATGAACAGTTGATATCTTAATCATTGGCAGGTAATAGCAGGCAGTTAATAGCATGAATTGTGACATAAACTAAAGTGTTACCAAATATTGTAATTCTCTGTGAATATGCATTTAATATATGAATCAATTCTTTAAGCTCTGTAAACCCCTCCTATCCAAAAGCCAACTCTACTCTGAATGGTCAGCTGACCATGTCTGTTTTAATTGGTCAGAAATTAATCTCCCATTTCGCAGTCTTCATTTTTATTGGACAGGCGGGGATTGTGAAAATGTCTTTTTGTGAAAATTATTTTGATGGTGTGGATGCAGATCGGTAGCTGGTGAAATATTTGAATTTATAACAATTTGTTAAGGCGATTTATCTTCATTTATCATGCACTTTTGTGATGAACAACTTTGCAGACTTTTTACATTGAAGGACAGCTACGTTTTGACATATGTCGATATTCAATAATTTATTATATCGTGGTAATGAAAATGTACAATAATTGTTTGTTTAAATTCAGCCCATGCTGTAAAAAATGGTGGGTTCCATGCAAGTCCTTCATGTTGTCCCAACACAAATTGATTAAGTTAACTTAATTGTTTTTACAAATTTAAGTGGATTGAACATAAAGCAATTGAGTTGTCCCAAATAATACTTATTTTAAATAAATAAAAAATTTAAAAAATTTAAATCAATCAAGTTTGAACAAGCAGTGCAAATAAATTGTTTGCAATCACTTACCTTAAATATTGTTTGTAAACCCAGAGCAACAAATAATAACTTTACTTCTAGTTGATCATTTGGAAAAGTGGCAGAAGGTAGATTTTTCTGATGAATCATCTGTTGAACTGCATCCCAATCATCACAAATACTGCAGAAGACCTATTGGAACCCGCATGGACCCAAGATTCTCACAGAAATCAGTCAAGCTCGGTGGAGGAAAAATCATGGTTTGGGGTTACATTCAGTATGGGGGCGTGCGAGAGATCTGCAGAGTGGATGGCAACATCAACAGCCTGAGGTATCAAGACATTTGTGCTGCCCATTACATTACAAACCACAGGAGAGGGCAAATTCTTCAGCAGGATAGCGCTCCTTCTCATACTTCAGCCTCCACATCAAAGTTCCTGAAAGCAAAGAGGGTAAAGGTGCTCCAGGATTGGCCAGCCCAGTCACCAGACATGAACATTATTGAGCATGTCTGCAGTAAAATGAAGGAGGAGGCATTGAAGATGAATCCAAAGAATCTTGATGAACTCTGGGAGTCCTGCAAGAACGCTTTCTTTGCTGTTCCAGATGACTTTATTAATAAGTTATTTGAGTCATTGCAGAGATGTATGGATGCAGTCCTCCAAGCTCATGGGAGTCATACACAATATTAATTCTGTTTCCACTGCACCATGACTTTATATTCTATACTGGACATTATTTCTGTTAAGAGACAAGACTTTTGTCTAAGCAAAGTCAGACCTTACTGTCGTAATTAAATAATTAAATATCAAGGCATGATCATATTTTATTTTGGTCAAATAAGCATAATCTAGAGGCCTTTGCCTTTCATATAAGCCACTTCTGATATCAAATTATCAACTAGAAGTCAGGTTATTATTTGTTGTTCCTAAAACTTGGATAGGCGACAAGACTTTTGTCAGGTAGTGTATAATCTGTTTATTAAATGCAAACAAAAACAAGTATACATTACGATCTTCCTCTGTCTGCAGATGATCCGCTTGATTCTCCAGCTCTTCCCTGCTCCGGTGGCGCTGTGGCTCAGAGTAACTCATATGCGTCGTCTCCTCTCAGTCTCTTCCGTCTGCAGGAACAGTTTCGCCAGCACATGGCCGCCACCAACAACCTCATGCACTACCCTGCCTTCGACATGACTGCGCCGTCCTCCTTACCTTACCTGGGTGTAAACGTGAACATGGCATCTCCACTGGGATCTCTGCCCTGTCAGCCATACTACCAGACGCTGACTCAAGCCCAGCAGATGTGGAGCAGTCCTCTGCTGCAGGGCTCAGGGGGTCTCCCGGCCCTCAACAGCAAAACCACAAGCATCGAAAACCTGCGTCTGAGGGCCAAGCAGCATGCTGCATCACTCGGCCTGGATACACTACCAAACTAAGGCCATGTCCACACGTTCATGGGTATTTTTATGAAGTTTTTCCTCCCTTCGTTTAAAAAATAAAAACTGATGCACTGTCAAGAACATGCCGAACCAACAGGTGGTGATAAAAACGCTGAATTAAAGGGATAGTTCACCCAAAAATGAAAAATTGCTCACTATTTACTCACCCTTATAAACCTTTGTGAGTTTCATTCTTCTGTCGAACACGAAGAAGATATTTTGAAGAAAGCTAAAAACCTGTAACTATTGACTTCCATAGTAAAAAACAAAACAAAACAATTATTATGGAAGTCAATGGTTACAGGTTTTCTTCAAAATATCTTCTTTTGTGTTTAACAGAAGAAAGAAAATTGCAACCACTTGAGGTTGAGTAAATATTGAGTACATTTTTATTGTTTGGTGAACTATCCCTTTAAGTATTCGACCGAGTATGTTACATACAAAGTCAATGCAAATGCATGAACAGCGGCGAATTACCGTTACGCAGAATGCGCAATGTGTTAGCCACAAACTTGCAGAATTCGCCTCAATCGTGTCTACCGCATCTGGTGTGAACGCAGATGGCCAATCAGAAAAAGAAGAAAACAGCACACACGTTGATGTCATGAGCCATACGACCACACTGTAACCGGCTGAAAGTCTTCACCCTGGCCTGGAGTTTTCAAAAAGTTTTGGTTTCAGTCACCTGATACTGTGTTTTCATATACATAAATTTCATGAACTGCGGTTTTGTAAATACCCGTGTTCGTGTGGATCGGACTCAACCCTCCAGTGTCCAGGATTGATCACCGGGAGCCATTTCATTATCATATAGCATGGCGGAGTGGAGAAGTTTGGATGACCTTTAAAGGGATAGTTCACTTAAAATGTCAATTCTGAAATCATTTACTCACCCTTCACTTGCTCAAACCCTATATATGTTTTTTTTACCTGTTGAACACAAAAGAAGATATTTTGAGAAATGCTGTTCGCTGGCACTCAATAACTTCCATAGTATTTTTTGTTTCTACTGTGGAGGTCGATGGGTCCCATCAACCAGCTTTCTTCAAAATATCTTTTTTTGTTGTGTGTTCAGCAGATGAAAGAAACTTATAATGGTTTAAAATTAGTAAATTATTCCTTTAAGAGTTTATGTCCGGCTGCATGGCAGAGGTTTTTAAACTTTCCCAAACACCCCTGGCTTTGCACTTTTGAAATGTTAGTTAAAAAGCACATCAATAGCCCGTTCACACTAGGGAAGATAAAGATGTTACAGTCAACACCAATAACTTTCTAATTAATATAGCAAGCTTTTTTGTGTACCACTTTAAATACTCAAGCTCTTTAAAGGGATAGTTCACATACAAATGAAATCTGCTATCATTTACTCACCCTTCACTTGTTCAAAACCTATTTGAGTTTCTGTTGAACACATAGGAAGATATTTTGAAGAATGCTGGTTGACTTCCATTGTCATTTTTTTCTTACTATGGAAGTCAAGGGGTATCAAATATTCTTTAAAATATCCTTTTTTGTGCTCAACAGAATAAAGAAACTCATAACCGCTTAAAACTACTTGAGTGTGAGTAAATGGTGAGGTCATTTTCATTTTTGTGTAAACGATCCCTATAAAGTTGAATGGTTTCAGGCTGTCAGTCATATAACCATTGGTTAGAAAATTAAATATATATAGATAAATGCTTTATTATTTTTTTTAAAGGCCAGACAAATTCTGATTGGCTGCCGATGTTTTTATCACTCATGATGAGCTTGAAAAAAGTCACTCTGAAAGTGATTTCGGTCATTGTTATAGTTGTCGACTTTACCAGTTTGTGGACTCTACTAATAAAACTGGTAAAATCCTCCAAATCAACAACGTCTGACCAAATTGTTAAAACAGTTGTTCTCAGAAGTTGTAGAATCTGTATTTAATTCATCCCTACTTTTAGGATATATGCCTAAAACTTTTAAACTAGCTGTCATTAAACCTCTTATTAAAATATTATTTAATGTTAATCCTATTTAAATCCCAATGAATTAGTAAATTATAGACCCATTTCAAACATGCCTTTAAATCAAAGATAGTAAAAAAATTATATCTACTCAACTATGTTACTTTCTGCAGAGAAACAATATTTGTGAAAAATTGGATTTCTGGATTTAGAGCATTTTATAGCACCAAATCTGCACTTAAGAGTTATGAATGACCTGCTCCCATCGTCCGATCGTGGTTGCACTGAATTGAATTTTAAAAATGTGATCAATATTTTGATCATCCTTGGTGTGAATGGGCCTCAGTTCATTTGTCTCTGTAAATAAGCTTATTGAGCTCCACAGCCTCAGCAGAAGGTTAATGAAGCCTCTGGTTTGTATATTAGAAGAAGAGATGTTTAAATGTCTTCATTGTCTGTTGTAAAAGGACATAAATGTGAATGGATGAAGAAAGACTTCAGACTGACGCTCCTGATGTTATGCCATATGTTCTGTCGTTTTAAATTCTATCGGATATTGCTGAATTGTCTAAATATGTGAATAATTTATCAGTGAAATGGAAGGGAATAAAGCACATATATAAAGTGAATGCGTGGCAGTAATTAGTGGATTCTGAGATTTTCTTCTTCTACCTATATTTGACAATATTTAACTCCACCAAATCACATTAATGTTAAGATCCTTTTTTAAAAGTTGTAATTACGAAGCATAGATTTCTTACATGGCACTATTTTACAAAATCTCTTTACATTATATAAGTTTTCCTAATTTTAAATAAAAGAAAACTGGTTATATTATATTATATTCTATTATATTTCAGCTTAACTAAAACTTGATCATTAGCTGAAAAAACGGTGACATTAAGTATTTTATAACTGGTTCAAATCACAAAAATAAAACCATGGATTTTCTGAAAACTTAAGTAACTTCATGAAGTTTATGTTCACAAATATAATATATTTTTATATAATATCATTCATTCATTCATTTTCTTTTCGGCTTAGTACCTTTATTAATCTGGGGTCACCACAGCGGAATGAACCACCAACTTATCCAGCATATGTTTTATGCAGCGGATGCCCTTCCAGCTGCAACCCATCACTGGGAAACATCCATACACACTCATTCACACACATACACTACGGACAATTTAGTTTATTCAATTCGCCTATAGCGCATGTGTTTGGACTGTGGGGGAAACTGGAGCACCCGGAGGAAACCCACACCAACACGGGGAGAACATGCAAACTCCACACAGAAATGCCAACTCGAACCAGCGACCTTCCAGCTGTGAGGCGACAGTGCTAACCACTGAGTCACCATGTGGCCAAAAATATATATAGTAATCTATATTAATGAATTTTGGTTTCTTTCCCCTATAAAGCATTAATCTAGACTGCTCCTGGAAAGCTACCTTCCTGCAGAATTCAGCTACAACCCTGATCAAACACACCAGGTAGCTCTCCAGGAACAGTGTTGGTGACCCCTGATCTAGACTATATTTAAATAAACATTTATTAGATTGAAAGCATGTACTCCAGAAAGAAATCTATATATTTCAACCCAAATTTGGTACAAAAACAAAAAACAGTTGGGATACAAATGTAACCAAACTACTTATTAAGAGGTTAAAACACGCTGAAGTAAACAAATTCTTGATTTTTTTTGTGGCAACTTAATTGTTTTATGTTCAATTCACTTAAATGTGTAAAAACTAATAAGTTAATTAATTCCTTCATGTTGTCCCAAGACAAATCTATTATGTTTTTTTAGTGTGTTTCTCCATTGTGTGTTTCCACACAGTCCATTCATGTTGTCAGAACACAAATAGATTATTAATGATTAAATGGATTGAACATAAAGTTGTCCCAAAGAAATCTCAAGAAATGTGTTGTTTTGGCTCATTTTAAATAAGTAATTTGAAGAAGCAGCAAAAAAACAAAACATTTTTAGTGTACACTGTTGAAAATATACTGACAAAAGGTCACTTTAAAAAGTTGCTTTAATTTATTTGAATGTTAATCAGGTTTCAACTTAATTTTTTAAGTTTACAAAGTTTAACTTTATATTTTTCAATCCACGCTTATTCTGGAAAACGTACCGCTATATACATTTCTGGAGACGCCAAATGCGTCCCAAATACGTCCCCGTTTTTTGAGATCTCAAATTTCTCTTGTGAGTGCCATTCATGCCTGCTGTTCTCCTGTAAATCCACCAGAGGCTGCTGTCGACTGACTGACTGACCGATCGACTGACCCACCCTCCACCTTCCCTAAGCCCAACCAACAGTTTAAAAAAGCGATCCAGAAAAAGAAAAGCCCTCGCCTGATTTTTACCACCTTTTCAGATTTTACCACATTCTCACCCTGTTATTTACTTGTTTATTAGATTTTTTGGCTTCTGTTTTTGTCTTACCTGCTTTCTGGAACCGTTCTTCGCCGAACTCGAACCCCGTCGTTGTGGTCAACTCCTCTCTGCATCTCAAGTCCACCGACGTTTATGGCGACCCACTGGACAAACTGGTAACAGCAGGAAAGCCGTCCATAAGGAGGTAAGCGTTCAGCTGGTAGCACGAACAGGACCGGTGTCACACCGCCCCGTAGCGTTCGTTTTAAAGATGAAATGCCACCATATACGTAATTCTGGCTACATAATTCGTGATCTCCAGAAATGTATATAGGGCTACGTTTTCAGAATGAGCCTGTGTTGATATTTTTAATCAGTTTGATTGATGTAAGTTGAGATGACTAGAAAAGTTCATTTGATTCAACTAAAAAATTGAAGGCGGCAAGAATTAGTTTTACAGTGTATGAGCTGATAACAGACAACTTGTTAAAACACAAATTGTCCTTTCTCTGTCTGGCTTTCACACAGACACTGGTGTTGATTAGAGATGGAGGGAAAAGCTTAAATCACAGTGGCAGAAGCGAGTCCATCAGCACATCAGGCATCGCCGCCCTCCTGTCAGAGGTTTGGCAGCGCTGAAGCCGTAAGCAGATTAACACGGGTCACTGGATTAAGAGGAGGAAGACTGCAGCGTCGTGTTCAGACACCTGTTAAACACACACACACACACTTTACATTCTGCTGCTGCAAAACATGCATTTCATTCACATTCCAGACAGAAAAGGGCAGAGAGAAGATCTTTAACAAAAGCAAAATAATAGTTAACATCTCTAGGGTTCTCAAGAGGTGTCACAGGCGCCACTGGGAAAAACAGGTAAATGCAGACAATTAATTGAATCTACAAAATCATAAAGAGCTGAGAAAAATAAGCAGGCCGAGCAACTTAAAAAAACAAGCAGGGGGTGGGTTCTTTTGTTGTCAAAGTCCGTAAAATTATGACTTTTACACATTTCTGAATGAATATGGACATATATAGAGAGAGATATAAATATAGATAGACGGATGGATGGATAGATGGATGGATAGACAAACAGATTGGTAGACAGATATGTGTAATGTAAAAATGTGTGAGTGCAGTTTTTGGATTGGCCATTTTTCATTGTATAAATATGTGTGTGTGTGTGTGTGTGTGTGTGTGTGTGTGTGTGTGTGTGTAAAATTTGAGATTGAAGTTAGTTGTTTTAATTTACGGTAGCCTGGGACACGTTCATAAACTGTGTGTGAGAGGATTACAAATCGCCGGACTCAGTGAAAAAGACTAAACAAATTGCCAAACACTGCTCTGTGTCTGCAATAATAGGCAGTCTGCATGTTTGGAAAAGACGATGCCATCTCTATCCTTAATTTGCAGATATTTCCTTATGTATCTATTTATTTACTTCTCTGTGCAGAACCGATCTGAGTGTTTTAAATATTGTCCTGTAAAAGATATTCAGTGATTGTATTTATCTGCACATTGCTTGTACTGTGAAACATCATGGGCTCTTTATGATTATTTGGATGCTGTGTTGCTATAATTAGTATTAGTCATTCCAAATAAATTAATCAAATGTGTGTGTGTGTGTGTGTGTGTGTGTGTGTGTGTGTGTGTGTGTGT
>CAIGQV010000919.1:13354429-13364960 GCA_903798115.1 Danio jaintianensis
TGTGTGTGTGTGTGTGTGTGTGTGTGTGTGTGTGTGTGTGTGTGTGTAAAAATGTGTAAATGAAGGTATTGGATTGGGCATTTTTGGGCATTGAAATGTTTCTAAATGTTTGTGCGTCTGTGTGTGCGTGCGTGCGCGCGTGTGTGTTTGCAAAAATGTGAGAGTGACGATTTTGAATTGGGCATTTTTTTTTCACTTGAACATTCATAAATGTGTGTGTGTGTGTGTGTGTGCACGCGTGCTTGTGTGTGTGTAAAATTGTGAGAGCGAAGTTTTTGGATTGGCATTTCTTTCATATAAATGTTTATAAATGTGTGTGTGCATGTGTGTGTGCGTGTAAAAATGGGAGAGGGAAGTTTTTGGATTGGGCATTTTTTTTATTTGAATATTTATAAATTGTGTGCGTGTGGTGTGTGTGTGTTAAGCTGCTGAGGTCTCTCTCTTTGATGTGTATCAGGGTTGTGCTCTGTTATAAGGATTTGGGGAGTTGACAGCTGCTTGAATGTGTGCTGGTACTGCGATGGCAGTGGGTTAAAGAATGCTGGGAACAGGATTAGGATCATATTCTGGCAGTGGCTGTCAGTTCATCAATGGGCTCAGGTTCCCAGTGACAGCTCTCCTTTGCTCAACGCCTAAGACCTTTAGAGGAACCATAAAAGAGTGTGAAAAAGGCCCGTTTCAATGGCATGCTATGAGTTTTGTTCTGGGTGTGCATAAAGTAGAGAAGTCAGTGAATATCAGAGGAGTCGATCTTATTTGAACACTCGGGACGGTTGGAGATTTGCAAGAACATTTCTATACAAGAGTTTATAAGTTTAAAGCCTGTTCTCCATCTCAATGGGTGTAGAGAACAGAAAAAAGTCTCATATCATGACTACAATCATTTTAGTTTTTCCATTTACACTATAGAGGTAAGATCTTTTCTATAGCGATGCCATTGAAGAACCAGTAATGTAATTTAAAGCACATTTCGGTGAACAATGAAGAACATTTTATTCATCATTTTAGAATATTTTTCCATTATAAAATAACTTATCATGCAGTAAAAAGTTTCCATGGATGTTAAATGTTCCTTCATTTGTTGCTAATTGAAGAAACTCTTTTAGATACTACTGTATTTTCCAGTAATGTACTTCTTATTGTGATTCTATGTCTAATAGTGCAGGCCCGTAGCCAGGGGGGGTTCGGGTGGTTTGAAAGACCCAACCCGTTCTGACAAAGTCCAGAATTTGGCCCCTATATGAGCTCATTTGTCCCATTATTGACAGTATGCCATCATAAATTGTGAAAATAACCAATAGAAGAAGGCTTTAAGAAGAATAACCACACTGTAAAAAAAAATCCTGGATGCCTTAAATTTTTAAGCTGAATCAAATTAACCTTAATTGAACTTATATTATGTTAAACTGACTTAAAACAGCTTGCGTTACTTATAAAATTAAGTTAGAACATGATTAACATAGTTTAATAAGTTACAATGACTTAAAAACATATGCTGTCAGGATTAATTGATCATATAATGTTTTACAGTGCAATAAAATAACCAATAAAAGAAGGCTTTTATTATTTAAATGGACAAATTCTGACTGAGGAAATGAGCTGGTCAGTTTGTTAATTGCATATAGGCTACAGTTTTTAATTTAAAACAAGTTTTAACAGATTGCCAATTTTTTTGTTTGTTTTTGTTTGTTTTTTATGATGGATGATAATAAATTAGCATTTAAAAAATAAGCATTTTTTCATATTTCTAAAATTCTAATTTCATTACATTATATATGAAACTGTAATAACTTACAGTTTAAATGCACATTTGTAAATAAACATACATTTTTGTAAACAAAAAAAAGTATGATAAGCACTGCAAATAAGCAAACCGATAAAAATATGGAAAGTATTTTTGTTGCATCAAAAAGTGTGGTAATGATAACCATCCGACAAACGAATCCAGCACAAATTAGTGCTTAAAATGTCACCAAAATGCAGTATTTGAACCTCATAATTTGAGGCGAATAACTACAAAAAGGTCCACTTTTTGAGAAAAAAGAACCACCCCTTTTAACAGGCTGGCTACGGGCCTGTAGTGTCTGCGATATCCTTATTTTCACTGTAAACAGAAGAACCCAGTTTTCGAACACCAAATAGGTGCTATTAACATATCAATGTGGGCGGTCTTCTATAAAATGTATTCATCTAACATAACAAAAGCATTCAAGTTGTTTTTGCAGCTCAGTTCTACTAAATATGCTCCTTTTGAGAAAGTTCTGAATATGTTTTCATATAACAAAACATTTAGATTAAGGTCTTCCTGTAGAATAAACAGTAGAGCATGGGTTTGATTCTCAAAGAAAGCAAGCGTAACCCTAAATGCAACGCTAAAGATTGCTTTCGCATTATGGGTAACGTGGTATTTCCTGCTAGACTTCCACTAGTAAACATAATTATAGTTGAATTAATGCAAATTGATGGCTTCAACAAAAACAAATATAATATATTAATAAGCTTGGAGCAAAACGGGTCTGTATTTAATCGCAGGTGCACAGAGGGTGTGTCCAAATACACTATTTTAGGGACAGGAAAAAATGGTTAGCGTGTCAGTACCAGTCTAAAATGGTTGTCATTCTCTTAATGAGTTATGGGTGTATTTTGGGCACAACATTACATGAATTAAATCAATCAAAGTCTCATCTCCCATACCCTTTAAAAGCAAGTCACGATCACATCATGGTGCATTTGCTATTTACATGGTGGACTTTGTAAGTGGAAAAAAGGAGCGAGAAACCAACCCAGGCTCATTCTGAAAACGTACCGCTATACACATTTCTGGAGAGCGCCAAATATGTACCAGGAGGTATGTTTTTTTGCAGTTTTAGTTTTTTCGCAAATCCACCAGAGGCCGCTGTGTATGCTTTTTGAGATCTCAAATTTTTCTTGCGAGTGCCATTCGCGCCTGCTGTTCTTGTGTAAATCCACCAGAGGCCGCTGTCGACTGACTGACTGACCGATTGACTGGCCCACCATCCTCCTTCCCTAAACCCAACCAATAGTGTTTTCAAAAGCACCGATTGACCAGCGAACGGCGTCATACCACCCCGTAGCGTCCGTTTTAAAAACGAAATACAGCCATACGTACTTCTGGCTACATAGTTCACGATCTCCAAAAATGTATATAGGGTTACGTTTTCAGAATGAGCCTATGTTGGAGAAAACGGATCCACATGAGGTTAAATCGAGCAGACCATCTACAGAATGAGCCGGATTCACCAAAGCCCCCTGAGGTGAAGAAGGCTGGCCGAGGTAGTAGTTTTTATATTTATACAGACAATAATAATCTTTTACATTTTAATCCTTTCATTTTTCATATTTAAATATATTTGTGTCCTGCTGTGAATCCCTGTCTGTATAATAAGCAACATCTAATCACGTTTTTGATCCTGTCTATCACTAACATGCTCCTTAAATAACAAAATTCTTCAAAGCACTTGTCAAAGCATTTAGCTTGTCTCTGATGATTTGAAGCTAAATAATGTAAATGATTGTGTTCTATCAGGAGAGCCATCCCATGCAAATAAATCTCTAACCAGCAGAAAACCGAACATGGCCACTTCTGCAGAACAGCCTCGCAGGAGTGACACGAAACATCAAACTCCTCCACCGCTCTCAGCGTTAAGACAACAGAAGAAGCCGCTCAGCAGAAATTCATTCCTCACTTCAGAGGTTTAAAGCAGATTTCCCATAATTCCGCTCGACAGGATTCAGTCTTGAAAACTCTTTAGCCTTCCGTCTGACCCGCCCGACGGCTCGCTCTGCCAGCCCTGCAAAACAATACTTCCACAATACCGCCGGACTTTTATTGTTGCAGCGGCGTTATATAATTCCAGGAATTACTGACAGGCAAGGATATGCTAAATCCTCCTGTGCTCTTCCTGAAAAGTGGATGAGACAGACTCGGCGAGCAGCGGCTCTCTTTTCTGCCTTCTGACTTGGTCGGTAATCCCGATACGCGCTGTCTGCATTTTTACTGTATGTGTTTAAGCGCATTTGCAGAGCATTTATCTCCCCAATGTAAACCAATTTGGCTATAAGGGCCTCAGGGCGAGCTCACCACCGAGGGGAAGAAAGGAAAACTCAAACGTAGCAGAAGCGCGGTGGGGGGCTCGGTGACGTAGAGCAGGAAAAAAAGAAAAGAAGAAAAGAAGCAGAACGGCGCAGGAGAAAGAAGAAACTTGTCCACAGGCGATGCTTCCCGTTTGTGCAATAAGAAGCCAAAAGCTCCCAAAAACCTGAATCACCAAACTGTTGAATGGCAGAAATCTTTACAATCATCTTCATCCAGTAATCCTGGCCAGACACACTTTTAAACCTCCATGTACTGCACTGTAAAAAATTATTGCTGCCTTAAATATTTTTGTTTAATCTCAATTTACATTTATCAAACTGACTAAAAATATTAAGTAAAATTTTGTATGACTTAAAAATAACTGTTGAAACCTGATTAATGTGTTAAAATAGGTTAAAGCAAAGTCCCTTTAAGGCAAGTCATTTCACTCGGCAGCCATCTTTGAAACGCCTCTCGGGCAGTATGCTCGGGCATTCTGTTTGAATGGGGAAACATCAAATTCTCCAAAATTGCTTTCAAAGTTTACAATTACATTTCATATTAGGAATCACCAATAAAATTATACAACAACTGTCTCTCATTTCTAAATGTTCTTAAAACACAAAATCTGCAGAGACTCACATCTGGTCCGAGCCCCTCCACCGGAGAATCGTCAGTCTATAGCAATCGCTGATTGGCTCCTGTACTAGAGGGCGGGGCTTCATACATTCATTGACAGTTGCACTTTTCCCCATTCAAACTATACGAGTGACATGTCTTGTATATTCTATAGCCTTTGGTTAAAGTAACATAAAAATAGTTTGCTGTCATGACTTTTTATCAGATCAATTTTTTTTACAGTGTGGACAAATACAGCTTCATACACTGTTAAGACTGTAAACCTATGACTAAGTTTTACTGCCGTCATGATTTTAGGATCCTTGATGTCCAATTTCTAGACATACAAAACTCAGCACCCATATTTTTGGGAGTCGCACCTGAAAATCTTATATCCACATTAAAATGTTTAACAATAAAACATACATCAAATAAAAAATCTTGCTTTTTTTAATCATTGTTTATTGTAGATCTAGCTGTGCACATCATTTACAAAAGTGAAACTTGCCCTCATAATGCATGGGTGGGTCCAACCTGTCACTCAACCGACATCCTCCAATAGCAAACCACCACCATCCTACCATCTAGTCAATTACCAATATTCAAAAGGAAGTTCATTCCTAGATTTGTTCTTGTTTCAGAAGCTGTTATTAACTCAGAGACATGTTGTAAAAGAAAAGATAAACTTCCATTTCATGCAAAACTTTTTTTAACAAAAATTATTTAATAAATCATCATCAGATATACCTAAAAATTAATACCTTTTAACTAAGAGTTATGGATAGGGAATTTATATTGATCAGTATCAAAATCTATCTTATTAGGGGTAAGCCAGGCTTAAATAACACAGGGTAAGTTCATTCATTCATTCATTCATTTTCCTTCGGCTTAGTCCCTTGTTTATCAGTGGTCGCCACAGTGGAATGAACTGCCTTTCCGGCACATGTTTTACACAGCGGATGCCCTTCCAGTTGCAGCCCAGTACTGGGAAACACCCATACACTCTTACATTCACACACTACGGCCAATTTAGTTCATCCAATTCACTTACACACAAAAATGCCAGCTGGGACTTGAACCAGCGACCTTCTTGCTGTGAGACACACAGGCTAAGTTGTAACACACATTCTTTAAATATTTCCATACAAGCTAGCAAAACAAAACTTATGGTATGTTGTAGTTGCCATATCAACACAATGAAGAGAAAATCTTTTGAAGATAATGTTGAACATTTATTAACCATAGCTAATGTAAAATTCTGGCTGAAGTAAAAAAAAAATAGTTTATAGTGTTTTTCAGTTTATAGTGTTAATGTTTAATAAACATTAGCCAAATCTGATATTATTTTTAATTGGCACCCTGTTGTCTAGCAGTTGAGATGTTCCACTAACTAGCAGAACATGCTAAATAGCAGAAGATCCTAATCAGCTTTAATTTCCTGTTGTGCAGATTGGAAAGGTTGTAAACATACATTGCAATGTGCCCTGAAAGACTTGATTAATTATCTGTCAACTCTCTTACTGTAATAGTTTAGTTAATTCCTGACTTACATTTTAAAAACTGTAATATGATGAAAATAAATACAAGTCTGTTTTAAACATGCCATTTGGTATCTGGATTTCGGTTAGCATCGTAAGCTAAAGCATATAATGGCGGAAAAATGTCAATTGTGTTACGGTTTAAAAATGTAATCAACAAATGTTAATCAACAATTAGTAACAGAATCAAATGTTCCCTCTCACATTTTGTCTCATAATCATTCAGAAATCCTTCTAAAGGTGCTAATAATGTATGAAATTATTTTAATATGCTAATATACTAAAATGCTAACATTAAAGTCTCTTTCATGTATAAGAAGAATAGCTTTTTATGTATTTGAAATACAAATCTGTAACGTTAGTCTTTAATGTTTTAGGTTTTATTTGTGAATGTGATGCACTCTTGTCGAATACAAGTGTTCATTTACGATCCTTCAGCAGTGAAACAGCAAAGAGAACAATAAAATGAGAGGAAATCAAAGCATGAGTTTCCACCCCTGATGATTCATGTAAATGGAGAATATAAAATGTGCGCGAAACCCAGAAGAGACTAATATTTACATTACACTGGAGCTGATGGAGCGTCACGTGTCATTAAGTCCAGTCAAAGCCATTGCAAATAAAGTCATCATTCAGGGCACAGGAAATGAGAAGTGCTCATCTCACAACCACAACCAAACAAGAAGATGATTTTCCAGCCAACCGGTGATGTACGTCTCCGATTCATTTCAGTTTAATGAATTTGTGAGGCATTAAATTACACAAAATGATTCAGAGATAGACATACATTCAATTCAAGTCTTGATGAAGCTGCATTGCTTCTACTTCGAGTGCAAATATTCAAGTTACATTAAAACTTTGTGAAGAGTGATTGAGATGTTAGTCGATAATGATGTAGGCTGTAATTGTAGCACCGGTAGCTTCACCAAACGTTATTGCAACATATAAATCCTGATTTTAAATAGGTTTTCCTTATCTGCCACTATAGTTGGATCAGCCTACACACACAGTCGTACACACAGTAATTTCTGCATATTAATCTAAAATAGAAAAAAAAGAGCTCACAATTGCAGGGACAATCATTTGTAAACATGATTAAAATGTTATTACAGTCTTGTTATGATTATTACGATCATTAGAATCTGATCTGTTCGATGATGAGACTGTGTGGATGTTTCTGTGCTCAGATTCAGTGTCGTCTAGCTCACCTGAACTGAACTGTTAGCAGAAGCAAACATTGACAGCAGGATTTTGAATTCACTAATGTTTCCTGGTGAGTTTGCTTTTGGCTGTGAGCTGTTCAACTTCCCTCATGAAGCGCAGACACATTTCATCCTGCCACGGCAGAGATACACACTGAACCGCCACTGGGAGACCAACGCCACCCTTCACCGCCTGAAACACAAACAGACACACACACACGCATACATAAGTACACAAGCACACAAACACACACAAACATGCCCACACATACACGCATGCACACACAAATGAACATGCACATATGTACACACATAAACGTACACTCATGCATGCACAAACGCACACACATGGACAGACACACACGTGCACGCACACACATACGCATACACAAGCACACACAAATTAACATGCACACACATAAACATGCATGCATGCACAAACACACACACATGGACAGACACACACACACACACACACACATGCATGCACATTCATGAACAGATACACGTGCATGCACACACATATGCATACACATGCACACACAAGGACAGACACACACACACACACACAAATGAACATTCATTCATTCATTCATTTTCTTTTCGGCTTGGTCCCTTTAATAATCTGGGGTCGCCACAGCGGAATGAACTGCCAACTTATCCAGCATATGTTTTACGCAGCGGATGCCCTTCCAGCTGCAACCCATCACTGGGAAACTTTGGACTTTGGGGGAAACCGGAGCACCCGGAGGAAACCCACGCGAACACGGGGAGAACATGCAAACTCCACACAGAAACGCCAACTGACCCAGCCAAGGCTCGAACCAGCGACCTTCTTGCTGTGAGGCGAATGTGCTACCCACTGCGCCACCGTGCAGCCCCAAATGAACATGCACACATAAATATATACGCATGGATTCACAAACACACACACACACACACACACACATTTGGCCTTGTCAAAAAAATAAATGTAAGAAATAAAATAAAGTAAAATAGCTTTTTCAGGGCACAAAAATAAACTTAACTGCACTTAACACACGTCTGCCACTTACTGTGTGCTTCTTTGACTATGCTGCCTCCTAGTGGTAGCTCAGGACAACAACTGAACCAAAAATGCATTTAATGCCACTTCAAAGGTCTTGCACTGTGCGAACACACCTGAAGGAAGAGTTTGTCAAACGGGTCACCATGTGCTCCATCATACTGGCGGAGCTGAGCCTCGTCGTCCTCCGTCACCGCAGACACACACACCGAGCCGGCAGGGAAGTTCAGCAGGTTGTAGAGGGTGGTGTAACTGAGAGCACCTGCAGGAGCACAGCAACACTTTACTGCATACAGATGTAGATCTAAAGACATTGTTCAGTTCATAAATAATATTAAACTGCACATAGTAAAAGAATGATAGGGGCGACATAGTGGCTCAGTGGTTAGCACTGTCGCCTCACAGCAAGAAGGTCGCTGGTTTGAGTCCAGGCTGGGCCAGTTGGCATTTCTTTGTGGAGTTTGCATGTTCTCCCCATGTTGGCATAGGTTTCCTCCGGGTGCTCCAGTTTCCCCCACAGTCCAAACACATGCGCTATAGGTGAATTGAGTAAACAAAATTGGCAGTAGTGTATGAGTGTGTGTGTGTGTGTGTGTGTGTGTGTGTAAATGAGTGTCTATGGGTGTTTCCCAGTACTGGGTTGCAGCTGGAAGGGCATCAGCTGCATAAAACACATGCTGGAATAGTTGGCGGTTCATCCGCTGCAGCGACCCCTGATAAATAAGGGACTAAGCTCAAGGTAAATTAATGAATGAATGATTTAAATAGAAGTCAGTAAATGAAGCCAATATAAGACTGGCTTAAAGGGGTAGTTCACCCAAAAATGAAAAGTCTGTCATTATTTACTCACTCTCCACTGTTTGACTTTCTTTATTCTTTTAAACACAAAGGAAATTATTTTGAGGAAAGCTTTCATACCATTGACCATTGACTTTCATAGTATTTGTTTTTCCTACTATGGAAGTCAATGGTTACCGGTTTTCATCTTTCTTTAAAATATCTTCTTTTGTGTTCAACAGAAAAAAGAAACTCATATATGTGAGGAAATGGTGAGTTCATTTTCATTTTTGGGTGAACTTATCCCTTTAACAAGCTGTAATTGGAAAAAATTGACAAATTTGATTATTTCAATTCTTAAATTCTAAATATCTCAAATTTGATAAGAATAAATGTCTCAAATCAAAACAATTAAAAATATAAATAAATGATTACTTTGTATCACTTTATTGAATTCACAGTTCATGTTTAATTATACAAGATTTTTAGTTTCATGAAGAAAATGTATTTTTTCTCTACATTGCGTTTTTTAGGGTTTTTGTATTATATTAACAAGATTATATTAATTGATTAATATAAAAAATACTTAAAATATAAAAAATTGAAAAAATACTTGCAAAAATACTTATTTATACTGATTTATTTCTTGTTTTATTCTTGTTTTTGGCTGTAATGATAACACACACACACACACACACACACACACACACACACACACAAATAAATAAAATTAAAAATGCAATTAAATAAAATAATATATAATAAAGTAAATAAATTAAAATAAAATAAAATAAACAAGGGCGTCACGGTGGCGCAGTGGGTAGCACGATCACCTCACAGCAAGAAGGTCGCTGGTTCGAGCCTCGGCTGGGTCAGTTGGCATTTCTGTTTGCATGTTCTCCCCGTGTTCGCGTGGGTAGGCTAAATTGTCCGTAGTGTACCACTACCTCTTACTATATAAGCTGTGTTTACCTGAAATTAGCAGATCTGCACAGATATATCGCCCTGGTAGAACTTTCGTCCCATCCACTAAAGATGAATTCACAAATAACTTACCTGATCTTTCTCTATTTCTAAATGCACCCGCAAACGCAAATTACCCTGATGTACACACCTTGATGTCACTATAATCTTCTATGTGAAGCTGCTTTGACACAATCTACATTGTAAAAGCGCTATAGAAATAAAGATGAATTGAATTGAATTGAATGTAGTAATCAGCAGTATGGATGCTATCTTTACTAACACACTAAAT
>CAIGQV010000919.1:13369960-13386931 GCA_903798115.1 Danio jaintianensis
CTAGCTCCTGTTTATCTAACCAACCTTCTGTCTTGCTACAATCCAACCCGCCCTTTAAAATCTCAAAACTCAGAGCTTCTGGTAGTACCTAGAATAGCAAAGTCGTAAAGGAGGTCGAGCCTTCTCATTTATGGCTCCTAAACTCTGGAATAGCCTTCCTGATAATGTCCGAGGCTCAGACACACTCTCTCAGTTCAAAACTAGGTTAAAGACCTATCTTTTTTAGTAACCTATCTTTTCTGGCTCGACTCATGCATCGCATAACGGTATGATGCATGAACGTGCTCCACGCAGGTGAGCTGACTCGACATCACCTGTAGGACACATTCCTCAATACACCAGACATTGTGTTCGAAACTCTCATATGCTTTACATGTTTGTTTATTTAACTGCTATTTTCATCTAGAACACTCCATTTTTGCATCTCGTTTAAATACACTATGAACAGCAGCTACGCTAATTATTTTCTTTATTCTCTATTTCCACCTGGGCATACTCATTCCGATGTCCCTAGAGACTATGCAGCGCCATTGATGCGATCCAAGACCTGTGAAGAGATGATCCCAAGGTATCCATAATCCTGGACCAGGTCGTATCCCGAGCTGATGCTGTGGTCGTCATGGAGAAATGGAGTGCATGAGACTGATTCCTGAATGACCACTGTGATAAACGAGTCCCCACATTGATACTGCGGGCCAGCCTGACCTCCCGCCGGTGCCCTACTCACACCTGCAGCTTCTCCACGATGGACATCCAGCTTCTTCAGCCTCCAGCGCCTAGACTGCAGCTCTGAACAGGAAGTTTGGCCAGAAGAATAATGGTCGTGTCTAACAGAGCCTAGTTTCTCTCAAGGTTTTTTTTTCCCTTCACTTTGTCAATTGGTGAAGTTTTTTTTCCTCGCCACTGTCGCCGCTGGCTTGCTCGGATCGGGACTTGTGGAGCTGTGCTTCAGTGGATTTGCTCTACAGTGTTTGAACTTTCAGCAGTGAAATTTAAACCACACTGAACAAAACTACACTGAACTTCAACTCTGAAATCTGGACTTTACTAGAACTATGTTAAGCTGCTTTGACACAATCAATATTGTGAAAAGCGCTAAATAAATAAACTTGACTTGACTTGACTTGTATGTGTGTGAATGAGTGTGTATGGACCCAGTGATAGGTTGCAGCTGGAAGGGCATCCGCTGTGTAAAACATATGCTGGATAAGTTGACGGTTCATTCCGGTGTGACGACCCCAGATTAATAAAGGGACTAAGCCGAAAATAAAATGAATGAATTAATAAAATAAACATTAAATAAAATGAATAAATAAATTAAATTTAAATTTAAAATTAAATTCAAATTAAAAAATCTATAAAATTAAAAAGTTTAAGTAAATTTTAAAAAGTGTGCTACTAGCAACTAGTAAGGTTGTATTGGCACATTAATCAATGAGTGATCAACAAATGAAATGTATTTTATGACAAATATGCTGCTGAACCCAGGTTTACATGAACTAAGACAATGTATATATATATATAAGGCAAGACCGTACTGTTAAGACGGCCGCAGTAGTGGAAATTGAAGGCTGGTCCAAGCATGGGACACAGCAAAACATCCACATCCAGTCTCCTCCACTCTGCTATCACTTCCTGAATGTATTCCTACAAGTGAGAAAACACAAAACCTCTTAAAGCCTTTTACACTTTCTCAAAACACACACACACACACACACACACACACACACACACACACACACGCGCGCACACATGCACACACACACACACACACACGCGCACACACGCACGCACACACACGTCATAATAAGAATCAGTTTAATATCCAAATATGCCAGGAAAATATGCTGGAACACATACAGTAATAATATAATAAACAGCATGAGTTTATGTATGCACTAAATATGTTCAGCTGAAGAAGGTATGAAGTGGGGCTGCACAATATATAGTTTCAGCATCAATATCACAATGTGCGAGTCAGCAATAGTCTGTAGACTGTAGTCGGGATTATAGTTGACCAGACATTACAGTTAACAACATAGTGGAGTCTTTTTAAATTTTAACTCTTTGAGTGAAGGTTTATTATTTGCATGTTTTTTTAACAAGCATTTCAAGCTAATTTAAGCCACTTGGGCACAATAAATTAAATGTTTGTAGCTTAAAGATTAAGTGCACATTCAGGGTTCATACACATTTTTACTACTAAAATTCCATGACTTTTCCATGATTTTTCCAAGACTTTCAAGTAAATTTTCATGACCTAATGTTTCGTGCAATGTCTACATATAGGTGATAAAAGAAATACAATACATGTTAAAATTTATTACAGCCTATCGTAAACACGCAAGTTGCTTTTTGAATGTTCCTTTCATGATCCCGTTTTACATGTTATAGTCCATAATTCGATTAACGTCATTGTGTCACCAGGCTATCCACGTTTCCTCCGGAGTTTCATGTAATTTCGAGTGTTTCACTTTTAATTTGTCGACTTTAACTGTAGTTTGGCACTTTCACTTTCATTCAGGAACATTTCATGCATGCCCCCCGTGACAAACAAGATATTGGATGCGAGTATGAACTGCTGGAAGAGTGTTGTTTTAATGGAATTTCATACCGCACGCCGTATGGGAAAAAAATCCTCTGCATTTCGTGATGCAGGTGTCTGTGGTCCTTCACTGACTCGGTAGGTGCAGAGAATAGTGTCAAACAGCTGTGTGTGTAAAGACGGTGTTTACATGTCTGTACTGCACTTCAGTAATGCCACTAAAATCGGCATACTCCACATGTCTTAATGCGATTTCTGTTTAGTTCGATTATGACCTTAATCAGATTAAATAAATCAAAAATCGCTTTTTACATAGTCGACTCTTAATCAGAGTATTGTCTTAATCGTATTAAAATCAGAATATTGGTGTCCATGTAAACGTACTCACTGTTTATTTGAATCTTTTCTCTGTTGTATTGAACTTTGCTTGTCATTTTTTAAATTAGCCTATATTTTATGCAGATATGCTCCCCTATAGCAATCAATCCCAAATTGATCTAAAATTAGGAATTTTTTACAAGCTATTCAAGTCATCTGGTCAAATTGCATTTATATCGCAATATATAGCGCAGTAAATGAAAATATAGCAATGTCAGTTTTTTCCAATATCGTGCAGCCTTAGTGTCAAGTGTGTTTCTGTGAGCTGTCCAATACATACATGCTAAAACGTCATATATCACTAAGCATATAAGAGTGTGGCTTTGCTCAGGGTCTCAGAAACTAATGAAAATTAACAAAATATCTACATATTGTGATTTTGTGCATGGTTTACAAGGAAAACATACATACAGAAACATTGTTCATTATGTCTACAGTCTACGGCAACTCTTAAAGTTGCTGAAAATCTCATTATAATAACAAAATTACCTCAACATTTGCATGCTGCCTCCATAATTCTGTTACAGACCTTGAAAAGAAATGTCATTAAAGAAACAGTTGAACCAAAATTGCTTATAAACTCTGTTTGTTCTCACACAAAGCTATCAGCTGACTTTAGAAGACATATTAATAATATTTGCATATTAACGAGGCTTAACAGGCAGTGAAGTAGAAGTAGGAGTCGGTATTCTGCAGAGGTGGGGCTTCAATATAAGAGGTTTTTAGAGGAACAACAAAGTTTTGAGATCTGGAAGTAACAGGATGTTTTTTATATCACTATGAACTCCTGATATGTCAAGGGCATTTTGATTTCTTAGTTCATATCCCCTGCAACGGTTTTAAAAAATGTGTTTATTTTAAAAATGATTTTTTTTTTTATTGTTATTTGTTGTTGCTGACGGGGTGGCACGGTGGCTCAGTGGTTAGCACTGTTGCCTCACAGCAAGAATGTCACTGGTTCGAGTCCCGGTTGGGTCAGTTGGCATTTCCCCGTGTTGGCGTGGGTTTCCCCCACAGTCCAAACACATGCGCTATAGGTGAATTGAATAAACTAAATTGGCTGTAGTGTATGAGTGTGTGTATGTGAATGTGAGATTGTATGGGTGTTTCCCAGTACTGGGTTGCAGCTGGGAGGGCATCCGCTGTGTAAAACATATGCTGGAATAGTTGGCGGTTCATTCCGCTGTGGCGACCCCTGATGAATAAAGGAAGGAAAGCTGATGGAAAATGAATGAATGTTGATGCTGATTTGTCACTTTAGCATTTTATATTATTATCTGTATTATTTACAAGGTTGTTGTTGTTGGGGTTTTTTTGGGGTGGGGGGGGGTGATTTGCCACTGATTTTATTATATTATCAGTGTTGCTGCTTTATAAATTTGTGGAAATGCTGCTGTATTCTTTCAGAATTCTTTGATGTATACAATGTTCAAAGTACATAGTTTCTTAGAATGCAAAATCTGCTATATATACTATAAATGTCTTTACTGTCACAACAAATTTAATGTGTCCTTGGTGGATAGAACTATTCCTTGATAACACTTTAGGTCACAATTCATGCTATTTACTATTAGTTTATTACCTGCCTATTATTAAGATATTAACTGTTCATTAGAGATGGCACAGTGGCTCAGTGGTTAGCACAGTCGCCTCACAGCAAGAAGGTCGCTGGTTCGAGTCCCGGCTGGGCCAGTTGGCATTTCTGTGTGGAGTTTGCATGTTCTCCCCGTGTTCGCGTGGGTTTCCTCCAGGTGCATGGGTGTATGACTGTGTCTGTGAATGTGAGAGTGTATGGGTGTTTCCCAGTACTGGGTTGGGGCTGGAAGGGCATCCACTGCATAAAACATATGATAAAATAGTTGGCGGTTCATTCCGCTGTGGCGACCTCTGATAAATAAGGGACTAAGCCGAAGGAACATGAATGAACTGTTCATTAGTAGTTATTAAGTATGATCTTGTTCTACAACCCTAATCCTACACAAAACCTAAACCCAACTTCTACAGTTAATTAGCAGTTTATTAAGCTAGTAGTGTTAGTTAATGGTTTGTTAATACCATTTTTTTTTTCTAAAAAAACATTTAAACACTGAATTTTTTTCTGTAATTAAAATTATAATTTTAACCAGCTTTATGCAAATAATCTGAAATGAAATAAATGCAGCTCACCCAAGTCCACAGGTGCCATGCAAGCTTGCAGAAATCCTTGGAAACTGAAGAACACAAAAATAAAGACCAATGAAAAGCATACTAGATTAAATGCATAAATCCGGAAAACTATTCACAAAATATTGTAAGGCTAAAAGTAAACATGCAAACTCCACACAGAAATGCCAACTGGCCCAGCCGGGACTTAAACCAGCAACCTTCTTGCTGTGAGACGACAGTGCTAACCACTGAGCCACCGTGTCGCCCTATGCAAACGCATGTTTTATAAATACAAATTTGTCCAGTTTTATATATTATTTAAATATATATTTTTAAAAATGATATAAAAGCATATAAAAATATATTACTTTGTAACAATGAAATCAAATCTTAAAGTCTAAAACATTAAAAGCAAAGAACATTCATTCACTCATTTTCTTTACGGCTTAGTCCCTTTATTAATCAGGGATCGCCACAGCGGAATAAACCGCCAACTTCATTCATTCATTTTCTTTTCGGCTTAGTCCCTTTATTAATCAGGGGTCGCCACAGCGGAATGAACCGCCAACTTCATTCATTCGTTCATTCATTCATTTTCTTTTCGGCTTAGTCCCTTTATTAATCAGGGGTCGCCACAGCGGAATGAACCGCCAACTTCATTCATTCATTCATTCATTTTCGGCTTAGTCCCTTTATTAATCTGGGGTCGCCACAGCGGAATGAACTGCCAATTTATCCAGCATATGTTTTACGCAGCGGATGCCCTTCCAGCCGCAACCCATCACTGGGAAACACCCATACACTCCCATTCACACACTTACACTATGGCCAATTTAGCCTACCCAATTCACCTATAGCGCATGTCTTTGGACTTGTGGGGGAAAAACTCCACACAGAAATGCCAACTGACCCAGCCGAGGCTTGAACCAGCGACCTTCTTGCTACCCACTGCGCCACCATGTCGCCCTAGCAAAGAACATACTGTTTCGCAATTCTTCCCTTAGCCTACTGTACATTTTAAAATCTTTATTTGAATGTGGCAACATAATATCACTACAGAGTTTCCATTAACTAATCTAACAGAGGCCCCTCCCCCTCAGCTAATCACTGTGTGCATAGTTAATAAGCATGATGACATCTTCTATATAAATTAGGTAAACCCCGCCCTCACTCTCAGCTTAAGACTTCTCTCTATTCCTTAGTAAGAGTTAATCTCAGCAGCTTTGTTAATAGGTTTTAAAGGGCACCCATCATGCAAAATCCGCTGTTTGGACAGAAATGTGTGTAGGTATAGTGTGTCCACAGTCATACTGCAGTGATATAAACACAACAAGTCTCTTTTTTATTAAAATAGGATCCAAATCCCAGCAATTTTGAGGCCCACCGTACTGTGCCGTAGCAGTGTGGTTTTTCCCCGCCCACCGATATTGACTGACAGGTGCATTATTACCATGGAGAAAACCTACTTCAAGTGGGTGGAGAGAACCAGCTCATTTGCATTTAAAGGTACAGGCGCAAAACAGCTACAATTCCCTCTGACCCAAAGATTTTACATCTTCAACAAGATAAAATAAAATAATATTATCTGTATTTTTACTTGAAATTTTACAGACACAATCTGGAGACACAAAAGATTAATTTTACATATTGTACATCTTGTGAAAAGGGTAAAATAAGTGCCCCTTAAGAGAAAACACTTAGCTAAAAACTTACTTTTAAGAGAACCCTTATTAATAAAATAAAATGTTTTGTGAGTTCAGGCCCTGATCAAATTGAGACACAAAAAAGGCTGTAATCGCAGAACTCACAAAAGGCTTGATCAGAAATGAAAGCAGCTTCCTGATGAAGAGTGGAGTGCGCAATATTGCGGCCTGAGAGCAGAGACAAGGGTCAAAGGGGCCAGCCTTCCTAAAATCACACACATAATATACAACATTAAAAACAAGCCTTATGAATAATTACTATCAGTAAGAGCAATGTTTTTAAGATCAAAACACTGGTGACTTACAGATGACTGAAGAGGGTTTCACCTCCATCACCCAAGATTCCTCTGAGAGCCAATTCATGGAAGATATGATAGAGTCTCAGCGGTGGGAAAGGAACAAACTAAAACACAACAAACAACAGACTAGTTTTTCAAGTCTCTGTCTCTCAGATCATAATGCATGGTTGTTTACTGTATTGAGACAGTGTTTAATTCAAGCCAGGCTCATTCTGAAAAAGTACCACTATATACATTTCTGGAGAGCGCCAAATAAGTCCCAGGAGCTACAATTTGTTTTGCAGTTTTTGTTTTCGCAAATCCACCAGAGGCCGCTGTGTACGCTTTTTCAGATCTCAAATTTCTCTTGCTAATGCCATTCGTGCCTGCTGTTCTCATGTAAATCTACCAGAGGCCGCTGTCGACTGACTGACTGACTGACTGACTGACTGACTGACTGACTGACTGACTGACTGACCGATCGACTGACCCACCCTCCTCCTTCCCTAAACCCAACCGACAGTTTTAAAAAGCAATCCAGAAAAAGAAAAGCCCTCGCCTGATTTTTACCACATTTTCCGATTTTACCACATTCTCACCCTGTTATTTACTTGTTTATTAGATTTTTTGGCTTTTGTTTTTGTCTTACCTGCTTTCTTACCTGTATATAGGGCTATGTTTTCAGAATGAGCCTATGCTGGTTTAATTTCAATCAGATGCATGATGTACATTATAGTGGCATTTATATTAAGTCTGTTTAATGATTAATCTTGACAACATAACAGTTTGTAGCATCAGATATTCATTTTATACTTTCTTTTTTCTTTTTCAAGGGATGTCAACCTTTGACTTTCATCCTGTGAATAAATTGTTTTATCCAAAATAACTCTTTAATCTTTAACTTAAAAGAAAATAAAGGCTCATTCTGTGAATAAATGAGAACTTACGATTCATCCAAAAAAAAAGCTTATTTACTGTTATACTAATTAAAAAAGCTTCATCCTGTTAACCAATAAAGACCATAGTTTCATCCCAAAAAAGTTATTTAATGTTCTACAGATTAAAAAAGCACTCTTCTTTTTGGATGGTGTGACGGTAAATTAACAACAAAAATAGCTTAACTATCCGTTTATGGTTTAAAAAGTTATGTTCTTTGCCACTGGTTTACCACTGTAAGCATAATTTGTGTACCGTGTGTCCCGCTCTCTCCAGCAGGTCCTTGGTCTCCCTGACGGCCCGGGCCATGCTTGGAGACGGCTGCAGGTAACCGTCGTTCTCATAATAACCAATCCTCAGGGGCTTTGAGCTCTCATACACCTGTTAATGCATCAGAGAGATAAGAACATCATAAAATGCAAGCATATGACTTATGTTATAGTTCGGCCTTGAAATGAACTTTTCCTCTCACTGGTCAATTTGGTGGCTATATGTTTAAAGAGCAGGTCATGTGGTATTTTAAAAAGTCCTAGTATTGTGTTGGGAGTCCACTTACAACAGGTTTAAATTCATCTAAGTTCAGAAAACATTGTAATTTTCTCAGAAAAAGCTTTATATATTAGAATCCTTTAATAATTATTTCGATACAGTTTGTTTGAATCAATTCAGAGCTTAAGGTCTGTAAACCCCAACCCAGGCTCATTATGGATACGTACCCCTGTATACATTTCTGGAGAGCACCAAATACGTCCCAGGAGGTACGCTTTTTTGCAGTTTTTGTTTTCATAAATCCACCAGAGGCTGCTGTGTACGGTTTTTCATATTTCAAATTTCTCTCGCAAGTGCCACTCACGCCTGCTCTTCTCACGTAAATCCACCAGAGGCCGCTGTCAACTGACTGACCGACCAATTTACTTGTTTGTAAATTTTGAAAATTTTGAAATCTTATGTAGCTGCATCATTAGTCCACTAATATAGTCCACTTAAAGGAGTAAATAAAAACGAGTAAACTTGAGCACTGAGTGCACTAAGAGGATGCCGTTTTGATAGTGCTTTGCTAGCTGATAAAAATAAAATAAACATCTTGGCCCTGTGATACTTATTTAACACATAGCGAGCTGTCTACTAGTAATGAAACAAAGTATTTTGATTTCCGTCATGTATGCAAACGTTAAATTAACAATTAGATAATTTATTTAGAAACTTACACTGATAGGATTCTACTGTGGATGCCATCTAGTGGTCAGACCAGTTAGACTTCAGGACAGCTACATTACAGACTACAAATAATACACTTCTCGACCTGCTCTTTAAGTTACCAGCCATTCAAAACTTCTACACTGCAAAAAATGCTTTTCTTACTTAGATTTTTTGTCTTGTTTCTTGTCCAAATATCTAAAATCTCTTAAATCAAGAAGCATCTTTAACACCAGCAAAAATATTGTCTTGTTTTAAGAAATAATATGCCAAAATTAACTGAAAAAAAGGTTTAAAGGCTTACAAAAATGCTTCTTGATTTCAGATTTTTTTTTATATTTGGACAAGAAACAAGAAAGTAAATAAAAGCATTTTTACAAAGTAATGAAAGCATTTTTTGCAGTGTATTATCCAGAACAAAACTATCAAGAATAACCAGACTTCCAAAGTCACAGCTTACGAGTATTATCATTAAACCTGAGTCACTGAATAACATTCATAATTGCAGCAGTCCATAATTATTTGCAGCTTCAAAATCTTATATTTTTAACACCATTTATTTTGTTGCAAATTCCAAATATAGCTTCCTCCAAAAATGTATGTTTTATTGCTAAACAGACTGGGAATGAGCAGACAGGCTGTCATTTGTTAAAGTGAATGGCTGTTTCCTCATAAACTAAAATACTGAAATCATTGTAAAGTCAGTGAGTTTAATGAATCTAAAGTCTCTCCTTAGTTGACCTCCATGCAAAATGCCAACTTGTTCTAACCCCAGACGTGTCTGATAATAATAATGAAAATCAAGCGCTAAAATAATGATGCACTGGATGTGCTGTTCTGTTCTCACATACTCAATTTCAAGGCGGCAATCCCCATAAAATGTATCTGATCTCCCTACAGGCAATAGTTTACTTCGAGAAGATACAAAGTGGCTTCAATGAGTTTTACTTTTTCTTGTCCTTATATTTCAAAACATTCTTAAATCAAGAAGCATTTTCAAGACAAGTAAAGAATATTGCCTTGATTTCAGAAATAAGACTGGTCAAAATTAAAAGTTTTTCCTTAAAACAAGTCAAATAATCTGCCAACGGGGTACGCAAAATAATCTTGTTTTCATTTTGAAATAAATTTATTTTACTTACCCCATTGGTAAACTATTTATCTTGTTTTAAGGGAAAAACTCACTTAATTTAGACATATTATTACTGAAAATAAGAAAATATTGTTTACTTTTCTAGAAGATGCTTCTTGATTTAAGGATTTTTAGGTATTTGGACTAGAAACAAGACAAAAAATCCAAGTAAGAAAAGCATTTTTTGCTGTGTTTTAATAAAGGTTATGTATGGTTATAGTTAATACAGAACCTCTTGGTTGAATGGTAATGGAGGGATGGTGGGGTCCAAGCTGAACATGTCCTGGCAGAGCAGTGCCCTCATGCACAGTGCCAAGCTCTCGACGTCACGTGCCAAAGGACCAAGAGAGGACAAAACTGCAAACCAGCCCAAATAAAAAACACTGATTCTGTCTTGTGCAGCGTAATACTAGAACAGCAGGATTACAAACATAATCTTACCTGACTTTTGGCCTTTCACACAAGTGTCAATTCCTCGCGTACTAAACAAAGAAGATTTTTTTAAATTAGTATTCATTCATTCATTTTCCTTCAGCTTAGTCCCTTATTTATCAGGGGTCGCCACAGCGGAATGAACCGCCAACTATTCCAGCATATGTTTTACGCAGTGGATGCCCTTCCAGCCGCAACCTAGTACTGGGAAACACCCATACACTCTCACATTCACACACACACTCATACACTACGGCCAATTTTGTTTACCCAATTCACCTATAGCGCATGTGTTTGGTCTTTGGGGGAAACCGGAGCACCCGGAGGAAACCCACGCCAACACTGGGAGAACATGCAAACTCCACACAGAAACGCCAACTGGCCAGCCGAGACTCGAACCAGTGACCTTCTTGCTGTGAGGCCACAGTGCTAACCCCTGAGCCACCGTGCCACCCCTACTTTAAAAACATACTGTGAAACAATTGCTTTAAAGAAGGAAACCTTCTTCTCCATATTCAAATGTGATCAAAGATGCATACGGACCTCAGCCTTCTAGCTGTCGGCTTAAACCCACAGATCCCACAGAAGGCTGATGGGATACGAATGCTGCCACCAATATCAGTGCCCAGGCCCAGGATTGAGCCTCCTCCTCCAATCAGAGCTCCTTCCCCTCCGGATGAACCTCCAGAGGTCTTTTGGAGGTTATAGGGGTTCAAGGTTTGTCCATAAATAGGGTTACCACAATCATAACTACAGCAGATACAAAAAACAAAGGGTTACATTTGAACTAATAGACCAACATTGCAATGTGCGCACCACAAGGATCTGTAACATCCAGTCAGGATTATAGCTGACTAGCCTAGCCCCTAACCTGATTTCACCAAGTAGGACATGTTCCTGGATTAACATCTATGTTGATCCTGGAACAACATTCCAATCAGCCAATCAGAATTAAGGGATACGTTTACCATTTATGTTAAGTTTAGGCTTACGGTTAGGTTTATGCACTTCTACATGATTGTTATCCATTATTCCTCTCTGATTTTGGAAATACTTTACAGTTATGGTTGGGTTTAGGGGTAGGGAATAGGTATGGATTACATTTTCAAACAAAAATGATGTTCCAGGATCAACATAGATGTTAATCCAGGATCGCATTGTACTTGGCAAAATCATGATGTGCATTGACTAGCACAGCAATTTTGGACGTTTAACCACAATATAGTGAATGTTTATCATTTGCATGTGTTTTTAAAGGGATAGTTCACCCAAAAATGAAAATTCGGTCATTATTAACTCACCCTTTACTTGTAATAAACTTGTCTTTCTTCTTTGAACACAAAAGCAGCCATTTTGAAGGAAGCTGGAAACCTGTAACCACTGATTTCTATGGTATTTTTTTTCCTCCTATGGAAGTCAATGGATACAGGTTTACAGCTTTCTAAAATATCTCTGTTTAACAGAAGAAACAGCAGCTATGCTAATTTTTTTCTTTGTTCTGTATTTCCACCTGGGGATGCCCATCCCGAGGCCTCTAGAAATTGTGCAGGGCCATTGATGGGATCCAAGACCTGTGAAGAGATGATGCCAACCATCGAGGACTTCAAATACAACACATACACTTAACACACATATACTTTTCATTAAACATGCACATATAGACATCACCTATATGATATAAAACTGCAGGTTTTATATAATAAAATTGCATGTTTATATATAATAACTTATATTTGATTGTAACTTTAACTTAATTTGATTGTAATGCAATAATGTTCACCATTTGTAAAGCTACTTTGAAACATTAATTATTGCAAATAGAGCTATACAAACAAAATGAATTGAATTAAATTGAAGAAAGAAACTCAACTTTGGAACCACATGGGGGGAGTAAATAGTGAATACATTTTCATTTTTGGGTGAGTGAGTTTAAACCATTCAAGCACAAGAAATTATAATGTTTGTAGCTTTACCACAGATTACCTGTATTTAATGATGTACACAATGAAAACTATACGGCATTATTTTGCATTCGATTGTTTAATTTCTGTACCTGAATACTGTTAGACTCCACAGAAAAACATAAAGAACTTTTTATTTAATTTGTATCTTTGTCCTGTTTATCTGTTTGTAATTTGTTTATTATATTTTATAAAGACGCACTCCCCTAAAAATTCATCCCAATCTATTTAAAATTACAAAGAGCTATTAAACGCGTCTGGTGAAATTGTATTCCTATCGCAATATATATAGCAGGAAAAACGAAATATCTCAAAGTCAGTTTTATCCAATTTAGTGAACCTCTTATCTGAGTGGATACAAAGATGCAAAGTCATTTTCCAGAACCTTCACTCTCTCGGTTCCTATGTGGTAAAACAAGCTTTTCTGCTATTTGTATTTTCACTTTGACCTCTGATCCACCTATCATAAAACGTTTAATGATTGTAGAGCCTCAGGTGTTTGCGACTGTTGTTAAACCACTCTTTAATTTGTCTTTTTGAACTGTGGGTCTTATCTTGGGAAAATCTGTTTCACCATAAAGTACAGCTTACGTACATATTATATATTCTTATATAATAGTTAACAGTAACGCCATCATTTTTACAGATGCCAGTAAAATGTGAGTTTAAACGCTCTTTTTGCAGGAGAGAAATGAATTAGTAATACATTAGGTTAGTGCTTTTAGATGCTGTTTTTGGATCGTTTGCCCTTGGTTTTAAAGTGTCTGTTACTTACAACAGACAGAAAACCGTATCAAAATAGCACCAAATGAATTGCTTTCAAATTCCAACACTGCAAAATATAATAGAAATAAATAAAAAATAAGAAATTATGTTAACAAGCATGAATTTGTATGTTAATAAAGCAATTGTAAATGCTGTACTATGATTAATAAATGCTACAAGTATTAATCATTGTTAGTTCTTGTTAATGCACTAATAAAACTGAAATTATTTTCTTCATGAAATGTGCTTAACTCTCATGAATAATACAAAACTAAATAAATGTTATGTATAATCTATATTTAATGAGCTACTAACTGCATGATCCATTGGTACAAGATTAAAATAAGATTAATAAAAGGATAGTTTGTCCAAAAATGAAGGTTTACAGTTAATTTACTCAGCCTCTGGCCATTGAAGATGTAGGTGACTTTTTAATTCAGTAGAACATTAAAAAGATTTTTAGCTGAATCAGTGCGCCTTGGTGATTTGTATAGCACAAGTTCATGGTTAGCAGTTTTTGAGATTAAAAATAAACACGTATAAATAAGTTCCCCATGGCTCCTGATGATACACCGAGGTCTTAACAGAACGGAGTGTTACTTATAATATTATAAGCCGTCCTGGACAAACAGTTCTTGGCATGTGTACAAACTTAGTGAGCATGATCTTCTGCCTGGCAAAAGTGAGCACTCAGGCGTCATTTTTGCCGAAACGGTTCTACCATGTTATTGTTCAAGATACGGCAACTGCTAAAAAATTACACTCGAAGGCATAACAATAATATATATAACTGAAATATTATATTTTTTGTTTTAAAAAAATGTAATTAAATTGAAAACCCTAGCAGCCCAGGTGTGAGAGACATTAAACCTTTTGCCTTCCTGAGCACTGGCCAGTGGTGGAGGTAACGGATTACAACTACTACTAATTTACTTAGTTATTTTTAAAATCACTATTCATTACCGAGTATTGTAATTTGAATTAATATTTCAACCAATGACCGGCATTTCGGTAGCCAATAAAAATATCTCATCTTAACAGACCAGTGAAAAGCCTGGTACGTTATTTGAACCTAAAAACAAGATCCAGCTACTGCAGATTTACATGAGTTGCCCAAGAAAATGCCCAAGAGAATGCCCAAGGCCACACCTGGAGCAGCTGTTCACCTACAGAGAGAGGAAAGGGGACAGTGTGCTGATGCAATGTCTGCTATCTGCTGTGATTTCGGCTTACAAGACTTCAGCCTCTAATCTACAAAAACACATTATGGTAAGAAGACATAACTTCATTTGTGTGATATTTTATTTATTTATTAATACGTTTAGGCACTAGGCAGTGTTGTTCTGTGGTTTCTGACGGTTCGGGTCTCACGATTAGGTTAATAGCAAAGTTTCTCCAGAATTTGAAAGTGATTTTAATCCCCTCAAGTCGGCAAAGGCGTTGGCACATTTTGCTGCATTTTTTATTAAATCGTCTTTTGATTGTACAGATAAGACAGGCATCCCAGCAAGCATTAAGTTAATACTTTGTTTTTATTATAAAACACATAAGAAGACTTACAACTTCATTTTATTTTTATTTGTATTATATACAGTCATGTGAAAAAATAGGACACCCTATGAAAAGCCTGGGTATTTTGTAAGTGTTGTAATGTTGTAATGTTTTTTAATAAAGGGTTGTTTAATCTTAATCTTGTTTAATGCAGAAAGATTGAGGTAATATAACTAAACAATTAAAACTGAAAAAAAAACTTTTCAAGATCTTCTGTAAATGTAATTGTACAAAAATGCATATTCTAACTGAGGAAAAAATTAGGCACCCTACCCCTTAATAGCTAGTGTTACCCCCTTTGGCTGAAATAACTGCAGTGAGACGTTTCTTGTACTTCCCACTCTTCAATGCAGAATTCTTTTAGCTGTGAGATGTTTGAGGGGTCTCTTGCATGTACAGCTCGTTTCGAGTCACCCCACAGCACGGTTTCCCCCACAGTCCAAAGACATGAGCTATAGGTGAATTGACTAAGCTAAATCACTTCATAAAAACCTCAGTTTATCATCAGGAGTCATGGGGATTGATTTGGACTTGTTTGTATGTGTTTATTTTTAATCTTTGTTCATTCTTTAAATTTTTGTTCGATGTGTGACATAATTTGAATTGAAACATTAAGAAACGGTGGGACATTAGGTAGCTCCTCTCCCTTCTAAATAACAACCAATAGCATTTGGCTTTACCACATTTCTGTTAGTGAGAGTGGTTGAGCTCAAGCGCATCACATGAAGCGCATCACATGAAGGAACTGAAGTATGAGGTGATGTAAAAAAAAACAATCCATCTAGGCGAAAGTGTCATACTGCATTTTTGCAAACTGGTTTATATTGCAAATTGCTAAATTTGTCACTATTTTGGAGCACATCAGTTTATAGATATGCTTAAAACTAACATACTGAAACTAACTTTATTTTGATATCATGGGGACTTGAATGCTTTACTCAAGAAAAACAGCACCTACATCTTCAATGGCCCAAGGGTGAGTAAATGAACTATAAATGTTATTCCTTTAATATCATTGACACTTCTTGGCCTGCGAATCACCTGACATGATCAGATTGTATGTTGTTTACTCACTTGAGAAGACCTTGTGGTATGTTGGTCTTGATGAAAGGTATTGCTCCCTGCTTCTTCAGCACTGTAACCACCACACTATCCATGACCGCCGGCTGATCCAATTTACCCACCACTCCACATGAAGAATCATGACCCTGTTCAGAAAAAGACCTTCTAACTTTACTGTTTTTAGGCAGGTTTGCTTACATATCTGCATAGACCATTTGATTGACTTTTTTTGCTTTTGTGTGTGTGTTTTTTATCTCTTTGTATATGTGTGGTTTTATATTATTATATAGTGTGTTAACTATTAACTGGTTTTGTTAATAAAAATTGATTTAATTTACTATATATTTACTTGTTAAAACGTTGAAACTCATAAACACACTGTTAATATTGTTAATTAATTTGTTGTTTGGGTGACATGGTGGCTCAGGGGTTAGCACTGTCACCTCACAGCAAGAAGGTCGCTGGTTTGAGTCCCGGCTGGGTCAGTTGGTATTTCTGTGTGGAGTTTGCATGTTCACCCCGTGTTGGTGTGGGTTTACTCTGGGTGCTCCGGTTTCCCCCACAGTCCAAACACATGCGCTATAGGTGAATTGAATAAACTAAATTGTCCGTAGTGTATGTGTGAATGAGAGTACTGGTTGCCAGTACTGGGTAGCAGCTGGAAGGGCATCCTCTGTGTAAAATATATGCTGGAATAGTTGGCGGTTCATTCCACTGTGGTGAGCCCTGATAAATAAGGGACTAAGCCAAAGGAAAATGAATGAATGAATGAATGAATGACAATTGCACTTTTTTGTGTAGTCAATATGCTTGTTTACTGTATATAGGCTTATTGGGGTGTGTGTGTGTGTGTGTGTGTGTGTGTGTGTGTGTGTGTGTGTGTGTG
>CAIGQV010000919.1:13446477-13463620 GCA_903798115.1 Danio jaintianensis
CAAAATATCTTCTTTTTTGTTCTACAGAAGAAAGAAACTCAAAACAGGTCTTGAACAAGTGAAGAGTAAATGATGACAGAATTTTCAGTTTTGGGTGAACTTTAAATCTCGCACAAACAACTCAAAATTTTTAAAGAATTTTACAGAATTGTAATTCTGTTAAAAATATTTCCCAAGTGATGTTGAACATAGCAAAGACTATGTTTCTATTTTCCTATTATATATTTTTTTTCTGCAGAAAGTCTTATTTAGGGGTGACACGGTGGCTCAGTGGTTAGCACTGTCGCCTCACAGCAAGAAGGGTTGAAGCTGGTTCGAGTCCCGGCTAGGTCAATTGGCATTCCTGTGTGGAGTTTGTATGTTCTTCCCGTGTTGGCGTGGGTTTCCTCCGGGTGCTCCGGTTTCCCCCACAGTCCAAAGACATGCGCTATAGGTGAATTAAATAAACTAAATTGGCTGTAGTGTATGAGTGTGAATAAGTGTGTATGGGTGTTTCCCAGTACTGGGTTGCAGCTGGAAGGGCATAAGTTGGCGGTTCATTCCACTGTGGTGACCTCTGATGGATGGAGAGACTAAGCTGAAGGAAAATGAATGAATTAATCTTATTTATTTTAGTTTGGGTGGAATAAGAAAATAAATAAGGTCAATATTATTAGCTCTGGGCGGCACAGTGGTGCAGTGGTTAGCACTGTCGCCTCACAGCAAGAAGGTCGCTGGTTCGAGTCCCAGCTGGGCCAGTTGGCATTTCTGTGTGGAGTTTGCATGTTCTCCCCGTGTTGGCGTGGGTTTCCTCCGGGTGCTCTGGTTTCCCCCACAGTGCAAACACATGCGCTATAGGTGAATTGAATGAACTAAATTGGCCATAGTGTATGAGTGTGCGTAAAACATATGCTGTAAATCCGCTACGTAAAACATATGCTGGAAATAGTTGGCGGTTCATTCCTCTGTGGTGACCTCTGATAAATAAGTGACTAAGCCGAAGAAAAAATGAATGAATGAATGAATGATTAGCTCCCTTAACATTGTTTTTCCCTATAGAACAAATCACTGTTGTCCAATGACTTGCCTAATTAAACTAACTTGCCTAATTAACCCAAATAAGTCTTTAAATTACACTTTAAGTTGAATACTAGTGTCTTGCAAAATAAATAGTAAAATATGATGTGCTGTCATCATGGCAAAGATAAAAGAGATGAGTTATTAAAACTATTGTTTCAAAATGTGTTAATAAAATCTCTCCTTTAAACATCACAACAAACGTTGGCATCTGAAACAGCTCAGATAAGAATTAGATCCATGATATGCAACACAGCCTTCGGTCCCGTACACATACAGTCTGTGACAACATATAATTTAGAAATTGCTCACATCTTTCATCAGGAGTTGTTGATGGCTTAATTTTCCTGTGAGTACAGACCAAAAGTCTCCTATTTTAATAACGGGCTTTGCAACAACGTCAAAGCTGGATGAGGCTTGTAAACTAAAGAGCAGCCGAAATGGGAAGGTTGTCTCAACAGTTATATCTCAATAATAATAGTAAGAGTCAAAAGTGCAATTATATGTTTGTTTGATTTCTTTAGGTGTATTTTTTTGTTTGTTGAATTAGTTTTTCTCTAAATCGTTTAAGAAAAAAAATTAAATTGTTAAAATATTAAAGGATTACTTCTGAGAGTTCTTGCTTAGTTAGTGTCTAAAAATAATATTCTGTAATATCACTGACCGTACTGTCTGCTGTGGAGTTGCTTTGCAGCTTTAATGGGATTTTCTTTCATGATTAATGAATTTTACAATATTAACATTGTTAGTGCTACTATTTTTGTTTCTTCATCTTTGACCTATATTACAAGCTTATAAGTGTGTGTTCAAAAATAATATTCAGGGAAATAATAACAATAATAATAAAAATGGACTCTTGATTAGCATACATGTAAAAAAACAAAAAACACAATAATTCACTGAAAATTAACACATTATAACCAGTCCCAGTTTCATGTGCCGACATTCAGTAATACAATATATCAAGATAATGAACATGCATATATAATATTGTTATTGTGGCACTTCAAAATATAGTGAATATTTATTATTTAAACTTCTAATTTTTAAACTTTTAAGAATGTAACCCACCGGTTGTAATGCACCCAACTCGGTCTGAGCTGGGATCGAACCGGCGATTCTTTGCATGGGAGTCGGTTGCTCTAACTAGGAGGCTAAAGACCATGGCCTCTAACATCTGTCGCTAGAGCACCTTTTGAGGTCAGAGGAGTGAGGTTTACCTGTACAGCACTTCGCTAGCTGGCCTCCATTACACTCACCCCCCTAAACCTCACTCCAATCTTGGACGAGCCCCCACGTGTAACCCACCGGTCCTACTGCACCCAACTCGGTCTGAACTGGGATCGAACTGGCGATTCTTTGCATGGGAGTTGGTTGCTCTAACAAGAAGGCTAAAAACCATGACCATAGAGCACCTTTTTGAGGTCAGAGGAGTGAGGTTTACCTGCACAGCACTTCGCTAGCTGGCCTCCGTTACAAGAATATTCTTAGATTGTTGTGTTGTTCATTCATTCATTCATTTTCTTTTCGGCTTAGCCCCTTTATTAATCTGGGGTCGCCACAGCAGAATGAACCACCAACTTATCCAGCATATGTTTCACGCAGCGGATGCCCTTCCAGCTGCAACCCATCACTGGGAAACATCCATACACACACACTACGGACAATTTATCCTACCCAATTCACCTATACCGCATGTCTTTGGACTTGTGGGGGAAACCGGAGCACCCGGAGGAAACCCACGCGAACACGGGGAAAACATGCAAACTCCACACAGAAACGCCAACTGACCCAGCCGAGGCTCGAACCAGCGACCTTCTTGCTGTGAGGCGAACGTGCTACCCACTGGCCACCGTGACGCCTGTTGTGTTGTATAGACTGTTAATTTTCAATTATAGACATTTTCATATGTTAATCTGGCCTTTTGCATGCTGAGATATTGATTGAAAATGCTCAAATAGACTATTTATGGGCCTGTTGTTTGTTAAAACATCAGTTAATTTAACTAAACTCAAGATGAAAACTACAAATGCAATTATTAATCTAAGGTGATCTTAATGTCTTAGTAAATGCTTAATAACTCTTTACCATCAAAAGTGATAAATCTTTTATTAAAGTAAGTTAATAACTAAAATAAATTAGATATATTTTTTAAACTAACATCAACATAGTAACTGTAATGAATATGGTTATTTTTAACAGTTTATTTGAACGCATTAACTAACATTTACTAATGAGACCTTATTGTAAAGTGTTACCTATTGCACTTTAAAATACTTTTGCAATTGAGTTTTTTTGATACATTAATTTACTCTGAAAATTTATACGATAAAGCAATACACATTTATACATTATAAACATTTATATACAAGATTTTGTTGTTATTATACTTGTTAAAGTAACCTTTTGCAGTTAATACCATGATATATCATAATAAACGTTATCATATCAAATATCATATCGAATTGCGATAAAATGTATTTAGATAACGATGATAAGCTCTGGACATTTTAACCCGATATTGATCTAAGAGCCAATCACACAGCAGCAATATGCGACAACTAGGGTTGTGATGGTAACTGATTTTTTAAGGCAAGAAATCAAGCGGTATGATGGTTAACCGCATTTATATACACATACATAGGCCTATATATTAGGGATGTTAACGTTTACTCGATGATCATGACTTTATTATTGGTAACTCTTTCAATCGATGGACCTTATCAATGACCGATTAAGTGTGGACATTTAAAGGATAAGTCATGCTTTGTGCTGTGACACACATCCAGGACTTTACACATTAAAGTAATAATCAAGTGTGTGCAGTTCACATTACCTTATGGAGTCACTCTCTTGATATTGGGGATGCATAAAACCCTGTTATGCGCAGATCTCTGTTATATCCGCTGGTGCTGCCGACCGTTAATAGATCTCGGTTATATCCGCTGGTGCAGCCGTTAATACGCAGGTCAGGTAATCAAAAAGTAGGCTACATGATGCTTAATTATGGGTGGGTCACAGGGGATAAGATCGATTATTGGTTATGCAAACTTTTACCTACTTTCTCTAAAATATTAAAATGTTCAAACAATTTAATTAAACGCCGGATCAATGAATGGTTTTGTCATCAACAGTGAAAACAGTTTAATATAGGCTACTTTATTTTTGATCATACAGTTAACAAAAATACATTATTCGATACTGAATATTTCACTTTTATTTTATTTATATTATAATTGTATTTAACTAACCATTTTGTGTTTTGGCCGCGGACCATGGGGTACTTGATTTCACCCTAAATGTTCGTTTTTCTTGTTTATTTTCTAGATAACTAATCAACGGGCGGCAGGGTGGTGCAGTGGGTAGCGCTGTCGCCTCACAGCAAGAAGGTCACTGGTTCGAGCCTTGGCTGGGTGAGATGGTATTTCTGTGTGGAGTTTGCATGTTCTCCCCACGTTCGCGTGGGTTTCCTCCGGGTGCTCTGGTTTCCCCCACAAATCCAAACACATGCGCTATAGGCGAATTGGGTAAGCTAAAATGTCCGTAGTGTATGTGTGTGAATGAGAGTGTATGGATGTTTCCCAGTGATGGGTTGCAGCTGGAAGGGCATCTGCTGCGTAAAACATATGCTGGGTAAGTTGGCGGTTCATTCCGATGTGGCGACCCCAAATTAATAAAGGGACTAAGCCGAAAAGAAAATGAATGAATGAATGAATGAATGAATAAGCCTAGCCTATAGCCTACTTTAAATAAGTCACCGGAAAAAAAATAGAGCACCCACGGGGAACACGGGGAGAACATGCAAACTCTACACAGAAATGCCAACTGACCCAGCCGGGAGTCGAACCAGCGACCTTCTTGCTGTGAGGCAAAAGTGCTAACTACTGAGCCACCGTGCCGCCCGGGTACGATCAGGGATGTAGAATAAAAACTGCTAATAATCGCAATAATAGGCAGGTAATAAGCCAGTAGTCACTGGTATGAAATGTGACCTAAACTAAAATGTTACCAGTTTAAGCAATCAATTGCAAACTAGAAAATGTGATATTATCATAAGCCAAATACACTGTAAAAAAAATAAATAAATAAAATAAAAGACAACAAATGTTTTTATGCTAATTCCAATAAGTTAATCAGGTTTAATGTCATATTTTTTGTCCGTTTGACTAAAGTAAGTTGGGATGACTAGAAAAGAAATTTGATTCATCTAAATAAAACGTAGGCAGCAAGAATTTCTTTTTTACAGCGTATACATTGATGAACTGACCATAGAGTCGTGCCCACGGTGCTCTGCTCTGCCGCTCATCCACATCTTTCTGAGATCTTCGACGCTCTGGAGAGTTTGAAGAGACTCTCAGATTATTAGGACGGGGTTCTTTGGTCTCCTCCTGCAGAAAATGTCCATCAACCAGACCCAGAAAACACACAAACACCAGCAGGATCACCTGCAATAACAATCAGTTATTATGATAGGCATAATAATTGGGGATTTCCCCACAAATATACCCCTGCAACATAACACAGATTTACCACACAATCGATTTGAGTTGGGACAACATAAAGGAATTAAGCTAACTTATTAGATTTTGAAGATTTAAGTTGATTGAACATAAAACTATTAAGTTGTCTGAAAAAAACCCCCCTAAAGAAGTGTGTTGTTTCAGCTAATTTTAAATAAGTAGCTTGAGCAAGCAGCAAACGTCTTTTTTTGAGTGTATGAATAAAAAGTAGCCCTTTTAAAAGTACTCAAGAGTAGTGAGTAGTGAGTATTACACTGTGAAAGGCTGATGCATTTACATGCAATTTGTGTAGGGATGTGTAAACGTAACATTCTGTAGTGCATTTAGTTCTTGTTTAAGGACATCTTCTTGGACACTTTGAACGCTTCCAAACTGTTTGCTGTCTTTATAAAGTGCCCATGTCTTGAGGTAGTTCCGTATGATGCAGTTTACGTTCTATGTGTGATTTGATTGGACAGGAATCACAGGACTGATTTTTCTACTCAGCCAATCCCCATAGACAAGAAACAATAAAGTAGTGGCTGCAGGTTGAAGGAAAGTAGTGGAGTAAAAGTACCGATACTGCACTAAAAATGAACTCAAGGGAAAGTAAAAGTACACATTTTTAAAACTACAATTCCTGAGAAAAACTACTCAATTACAGTAATTTGAGTATTTGTAATTTGTTACTTTACACCACTGCTATACACATTATTGTATGTATAGCTATATTATGTGCAAATTGAAATGTAAACTGAGTATGTTGTTAAATAAATAAGTTCATATACAATTAAAGTCAGAATTATTCGCCCCCCTGTATATTTTTTTCCCCAATTTCTGTTTAACAGAGAGAAGGTTTTTTTCAACACATTTCTAAACATAATAGTTTTAATAACTCATTTCTAATTATGAAATTATCTGTTATCTTTGCCATGATGAAAGTACATTATATTTGACTAGATATTTTTCAAGATACTAGTATTCAGCTTAAAGTGACATTTAAAGGCTTAACTAGGTTAATTAGGCAAGTTTGGGTAATTAGGCAAGTCATTGTATAACAGTGGTTTGTTCTGTAGACAATCGAAAAAAAGATATATTCCTTCAGGGGGCTAATAATATTGACCTTAAAATGCCTTTAAAACAGCTTTTATTCTAGGCTCATCATTTTGACTTCAACTGTACGTATATAAACAGTGTTGTGGTTCCACAATCATTTTTTATACAGAGATGTATCTTCAGGGTTAACCTGCGTGCGCCCTGCACATTACTCCTGTGTGTTATATAAGCCCTGACAAAGTAAACTGACCCGGGATGTCCGATCGCTCCATTCACATGGATAGGCTTTCAAAGCCCTGAAGCTGAGCTACAGCAGACCTCCACAACAGCCTCCTCAATTACTTAAATAACACCCAACACCACCGCGCAGATCCTGATGAGTTAATATTTCAGGACGAGTGTCTGTGGAGCGTCTGGATGAGAAACGAACTGCGCTGACACACAAACAAGCCCAAACCGACACACTTCTCACACATTCGGTGATGTAGCACAGGCTGAGGCCAAACAGGGGGTGAGATGCTGTAACGCGTAACGCGTGTGTGTTTATTTATTTATAAATAGCGGATGATTTTCCAAATGATGATATGAGGAATGCTCACCTTCCAGTTCCTCAGGTGACTTCGGGCAGGTGTGGCCATGCACTTCTCCAGACTTCCGCACAATGTGCCATCTAAAGAAGAGAGGATGATCATTTCATGTGCATGTAAATACAACAAGAAGCAGGTCTTAAAGGGGTAGTTCATCCAAGTAGGGGTAGTTCAGCCTACAGTAGATTTTTGCGAAACCACAAACAATTTACTTTTAAAGGTTAAATGAACACTTAGAGGCAGTGCACTGTAAAAAATACCAGGTTCCACACAATTACATCATGTCGTCCCAACACAAATCGATTAAGTTTTTGAGTGTGTGACGAACACAACTGTTGTTACTTTTCTCACTAAAGATATTTACATAGGAAGAGCTGTTCATTTATGTGGGAAAATAGCAGCAGATCCGACAGAAATGATGATAATGGAATGGAATTTTAAAAAGTAAATATTATCTAGCAGTTACTGTTGTAAATTGAATGCATTAAAGAGATAGTACTTCTTCTGTTGAACATAAACCATTGACTTACATAATATTTGTTTCTCCTACAATGGAAATCAATGGTTACAGGTTTTCAGCATTCTTCAAAATACCTTCTTTTGTGTTCAACAGAATCAAGAAACTCTTAAAGGTTTGACACAAGTAAAGAGTGAGTAAATATTCATATTTGGGTGAATTATCCCTTTAACAAAGATTAACTAACTTACCTAACCAACTTACCTTATGGTAAAGTCATACAAAAAATGTAAGTCATTAAAAATTTATTGTTAAATGAATAATAACAAAATATCTTATAAGCACAACATTTGAATACTGAATGCTGATTTGTAAGTCAAAAAAAGATTAAAATGTTGAATAAAGATTAAACTGAAATTCTTATTGTGGGCAAAAAACCTGAGCGAGAGAGGATTGAAGCAGAATTGTGTTCTTTAGGTTTACAATCTTAAAAAGAATTAAAGAACCTGGGTGTTATTTTCGATTGTGATCTAAATTTAAATCTGATATTAATCAAGTTACAAAAACATGTTTTTATCATTTGAGAAACATTGCCAGAATTCGTTCTTTCCTATCTTTTAATGATGCTAAGAAATTAATTCATGCTTTTATTTTCTCTTGGCTTGATTACTGCAATGCTGTTTATATTGGTTTACCTAAGTGTTCTATAGACCATTTCAATGTGGCGATGTCATTGGCCCATGAACATTTCCTGCCTGTTGTCAAACTATTTCATAACTGTTACAAGAGGCGATTTGATCATAACTTAACATTAAAACAGCCATCATAATATTATTTATCAAAATGTGGACCTTTTGGGATTCTCGGAAGCTACGGAAATTAAGTATGTATAACAGGAAATACGTTAGGACCATTGTTTTTGTTTACATCCCTCAAAATGGTCTATAAGGAAGTTACAACTGATACAAAATGCAGCAGCCAGAGTTTTAATGAAAATGAAGAAACGAGAACATATTACCCTAGCATTAATAGAATTACACTGGTTACCAGTGGGCGGTTCATTCCGCTGTGGCGACCCCAGATTAATAAAGGGACTAAGCCGAAAAGAAAATGAATGAATGAATGGTTACCAGTGCACCAAAGGATAGATTTTAAGATTCTTTTATTAGTTTATAAGGCACTTCATAACCTGACACCTTCTTACATTTCTGACTGTTTATCGAGATACAATCCAAGCCGTTTGCTACGCTCTTCTAGCGCTGGACTTTTAGAATTTCACTCTGTAAATCTGATGTGATCTGGCGACACCTCTTTTAGTCACTATGCTCCAAACATTTGGAATTGTCTCCCAAACGAAGTGAAAGAATCCCGCAGCATTCATGTTTTTAAAAAGCGTGTTAAGACACATCTTTTTACAATTGCATATGAATATAACAGTATGTGAAGTGTATGCATTTTATGTATATACGTGTATTGTGTAGGTGTATGTATGTATGCATGTACAGTGTGTGCATGTAAGGACTATTGTGTGTGTGATTGTGTAGATATATGAATATATGCCTGTACATGTTTGCTTTTATCTGAGTATATATTTGTTGTTTATTTTGCTTGTTTGTTTGTTGGGGGCGACATGGTGGTAGCGCAGTGGGTAGCACGATCGCCTCACAGCAAGAAGGTCGCTGGTTCGTGCCTCGGCTGGGTCAGTTGGCATTTCTGTGTGGAGTTTGCATGTTCTCCCCATGTTGGCGTGGGTTTCCTCCGGGTGCTCCGGTTTCCCCCACAGTCCAAAGACATGCTTTATAGGTGAATTGGGTAAGCTAAATTGTCCGTAGTGTGTGAATGTGAATGTATGGGTGTTTCCCAGTGATGGGTTGCAGCTGGAAGGGCATCTGCTGCGTAAAATATATGCTGGATATGTTGGCGGTTCATTCCGCTGTGGTGACAGATTAATAAAGGGACTAAGCCGAAAAGAAAACTAATGAATGTTTGTTTGTTGTTTGTGAACCGTTTTGAGTTGCATGTATGTATAGGAAAACTAAAATGTGCTATTTAGTTGCTATACAACTAAAATGTATTATTATTATTAAAATATTATTGGTGATTTATTATTATTCGTCATTTATTTCAAAATAATTCGAAATGATTATTATGCAATCTGAAAATCCTAAAACATTGTGATTGATTATAATATATATTATATGTATATTAATATATTATAATAATCAATTTTCTCTCAGTTTTTACACTTTATTGTCTTTAAAATATTCTGCAATAGTTTTAGCACTTCTTCAAGACCGGCTGTGATTCCTGAAAACCCCGCGACTGAGCAATAAGGCTATTTTCCCCTAGCAACACCCTAGCAACCAACCGAGAATAGCCCATTCTGACTCCAGAAACCCCCAGAACTGATTGTCTGGCACTACGTCTGCTCTAATAAGACATTCCACATAAATCCACATTATATCATCATTAATCGCAAAGCTGGAGGGTTTCCTTGACCACATGTATGAACACGCACACACTCAAAGGCTTTCTCCTGCTGCACGGAAACTGCACTCATTTCAATGAGGCTGAGAGAAAACAATTAAACAATAGGTTGTGATAAAAGCGATACCTACACAGCATTAAATATCTCTCTTAGAGCAAGCTTAAGCTTTAAATAACCCACTATTGCTGAAGGCTGTTGTGTGCATTGATATAACTGACTGATATAAGGGTTAGGAAACTACAACCATCCACAACAATTAAAGCTGAAGTGAGTAACGTCTGAAGGGTTCAGTTTGGTTACAAGCAACTGTGACGGTTGTGGTGTTTTAGCCTCTGCCGTCTTATTATTTGAGGATATACAGTTTAAAGGTCCCATGAAACGAAAGTTTTAAAGATGTTAGATCCAGTTATGTTAGTTGTAAGGATATCTATTAGCTAGTGCGCTCCAAAACAGTGACAAAATTCACGTTTAGAAGATATAAAACTGATATAAACATGCAAAGCTTGGAGTTTGTCACCTTCGCCTAAGTGTATCAACGTTTTTTTTTTTCACATCACCTCATATTTCAGTTTCTCATCAAATCTTCTGACCAATCAAATGCTCTCTAGTGTCTGACATGCCACGCCCCCTTCTCATTTGCTTTTATTTGACGCGCAGAGCTGTAAGAAAACAAAACGCTATTGACTGTTTTTTTTAAAGGGGGAGGAGCTACCATATATCCCGCCCTCTCTTCATGTGTCAGTTGAGATTACGTCAAACATCGGTAACACTTTAAAATAATGGTCCATTAGTTAATATTAGTTAATGTATTTAATAACATGAACAAACTATTAGTAATACATTTACTACAGTATTTATTCATGTTTGTTAACATTAGATTTTAATAATGTCTTAGTTAATGTTGAACTATAATTAATAAATGATTTACAAGATTATTCATACTTCGTTAATCTTACTAAATACGTTAGCTAAACATTAACTAATTATTCTATTATTCTAAAGTGTTACTATTCTCTATTATTCTAAGGTGTTACCAATTTTTGTTCAAAAATAATTTTAAGATATTTTCCAGATGCTGTTAGCGGAGAATATTTTTCCATTTATTTTAAAACATCATAGTTTTAATAACTAATTTTATTGTCTTAGCCATGATGACGGTTCATAATATTATAGTATTCAGCTTAAAATGCTATTTAAAGGCTTGTCTTAATTAGTTAGGTTAATTAGGCAAGTCGTTATTGGACAACAGTGGTTTGTTCTGTAGCCAATTGAAAAAAATAATAATTTATGTGACTAATAGTATTGACCTGAGCAGTTCTTATTTTAATTTTTTAAATATATAAATACATATTTAATTCCAGCCAAACTAAAAGAAATAAGACATAAGAAATGAATAATACTGAAAATATTCCTTGCTCTTTTGAGAAATATTTGTTACCAAATATCAATATACCAAATACCAATATCAATATTTGTTACCAAATTTGATACCAATATTGGGAAATATTTAAAAACGATTTATAATAATTTGTAATTTGCTAATAATTACAAAATTATTCGTTAATAATTTTGTCTTTTACCTGTATATATATCTAAATACTCTAAAAATATCAGTTTTATTAAAATTTTCTACATTATGGGATGTTGATCTCTGCTCTGTCAACTTTTGATGTTGAAAATTCAACTTTACAGTTTAACAAAGTGACTTTTATTGACATTTTAGTAGTTTGAAACAATATAATGTATAAGAAATATTATATAAAGAAATTAGCCTGTAAAACAACAGAAAATGTATGGGCAGTTTATTACAAGGTTTTTGTAGCGTAACATACAACACCAACCCAGACAATATAGCACTGCAAACTACTTAAAATGTTAATAAAAGTCACTTTTTCAAACTTTTCAAGGTTAAAAATAGTTGGATGAAAGATCAAGCTCCCATAATGCAATTCAAAAGCATAAAAAAAACAGCGAAAAATAAAAACATGAATCACAAAATATGGAAAACTGATATTATTTACAGTGTGTATTACAGGGTATTTCTTGCTGTCATTCCTTTCTAACTGCATACAAATATGTTTGACTACACAATCAATGCTTTTTGTTTTATAAATTGAGTGACATCCTTGATAATGTCAGCTTGTTCACTATTAAAACTACTCAATCATACTGCAAGAGCCATAATTTAATTGTTTTTATTTTTATGTGTGAAATTAATAATAATGTGATAAACGAAATGTGAAGATATTGTAATGGGTAATATAATATTTAATATAGAAGAAAATGTGATGTAGGGGATGGTGGGAAAGAAAGAAAACTAAGACAGTCTGTAATTGTTTTTTATTCTGTATTATAAACTACTATGAGGGTGGCCTGGTGGCACAGTGGGTAGCGCTGCCGCCTCACAGCAAGGAGGTCGCTGGTTCGAGCCTCGGCTGGGTCAGTTGGCATTTCTGTGTGGAGTTTGCATGTTCTCTCAGTGTTGGCGTGGGTTTCCTCCGGGTGCTCCGGTTTCCCCCACAAGTCCAAAGACATGCGCTATAGGTGAATTGAATAAATAAAATCGTCCGTAGTGTATGAGTGTGTGTGAATTTGAGAGTGTATGGGTGTTTCCCAGTACTGAGTTGCGGCTGGAAAGGCATCCGCTGTGTTTTCCTTCAGCTTAGTCCCTTATTTATCAGGGGTTGTCAAGCGGAATAATCCGCCAACTATTCCAGCATTTGTTTTACATAGCGGATGCCCTTCCAGCCGCAACCCAGTACTGAGAAACACCCATACACTATCATTCACACACACACTCATACACTACGGACAATTTAGTTCATCCAATTCACCTATAGCGCATGTCTTTGGACTGTGAGGGAAACCGGAGCACCCGGAGGAAACCCACGCCAATACAGAAATGCCAACTGGGACTCGAACCAGCGACCTTCTTGCTGTGAGGTGACAGTGCTAACCACTGAACTACCGTGCCTCCCCTCACATACAATTATTTGAACAAATATTTCCCACTCCTACTGTTTCAGAGAGCGATCAAGGAAACGGTCTTAATTGTTTTGATATACACATAAGATATGCTTAAATGTATGACCCGAGGAGAGACAATCACAAACACACGCCTAAAAGATGTAAATAATTTTCAGATGATTCACCGTTGAGCAACTTCCTTCAACTTTAAATTAAGAAAAGCGCATCATTCGTCAGTCTGCGGACCGTTGTTAAAACATGCAAGCCGACCAGTGTTTGATGTGGCAAAATCTTGATGATGCAGGAATATTTTCTTTTAAAACAAACATGTCAGGCACAATCAAACCTTCAGAAGCTTAAGTCAACATCCTGCTAATGTTCATCAGAGAGAACAGGAATACAGACAGACGGTTAAACTGATAAGTGGGAGATTTTAAAGTCACTCAGAGCTGTTAATGCTGTGCTGCACGTGCCAACCAATCAGATTCTGCCAATGAAAATGGCATGAATATTAATCGGACATTATTAAACATGTTGCAGGAACAAGTGTGTTGACTTTATAACATCAGTAAAACCAAAGGTAAAACCTTCATGCGCTACCATTCATGCAAGTTTGGAGTCATTATTTGGAAAGAAATTAATACTTTTATTGAGCAAGGATTGATTAAATTGATCAAAAGCCAGAAAAGAAGACATGTGTAAGGCTACAAAGGATCACTATTTTTTTTAAACTTTTGTTATCAAAGTATCCTGAAAAAAAAAAATTGGAAATAATATAATATTATAATATATCAATAATACAATAATATAATAATAATATATCAATAATTCATGAGCATCAAAACAGCATATCAAGAGTGATTTCTGAAGGATCGAGTGTTTTTTTGCATCACAGAAATTCATTCATTCATTTTCCTTCGGCTTAGTTCCTTTACTCATCTGGGGTTGCCAGAGCGGAATGAACCGCCAACTTATCCAGCATATGTTTACACAGCGGATGCCCTTCCAGCTGCAACCCAGTACTGGGAAACACCCATACACACTCACATTCACACACACACTCTTACACTACGGCCAATTTAGTTCCTCTAATTCACCTATAGCGCATGTTTTTGGACTTGTGGGGGAAACCGGAGCACCTGAAGGAAACCCATGCCAACACGGGGAGAACATGCAAACTCCACACAGAAACGCCAACTGGCCTAGCCGGGACTCGAACCAGTGAGTTTCTTGCTGTGAGGCAACAGTGCTAACCACTGAGCCACCAAAACAGTTATCTTAAATAAGAATATTATTGATTTTACAGTATTTCTGATAAAAAAAAGGGGAGCATAAAAAGATTCAAAACCATACAAAATAATTCATTCATTCATTTTCTTTTCGGCTTAGTCCCTTTATTAATCAGGGGTCGCCACAGCGGAATGAACCGCCAACAATCCAGCATATGTTTTACGCAGCGGATGCCCTTCCAGCTGCAACCCATCACTGGGAAACACCCATACACACTCATTCCCACACACACACACACATACACTATGGACAATTTAACCTACCCAATTCCCCTATAGCGCATGTCTTTGGACTTGTGGGGGAAACCGGAGCACCCGAAGGAAACCCACGCCAACACGGGGAGAACATGCAAACTCCACACAGAAATGCCAACTGACCCAGCCGAGGCTCGAACCAGCGGCCTTCTTGCTGTGAGGTGATCGTGCTACCCACTGTGCCACTGTGACGCCCTCATACAAAATAATAAAGAAATAAAAAACTTTAAAAGCAACTTTAAATGCATGTCTGTGAAAATGTGTAGTTAACTTATTTCCACCATGTAAACATCAGTACTCAATTACCTTGATCTTTATTACTTATTAATAAACAATAGGATCAAATCTCTGTTACATACATTCTATAAATGTGCAAAATACAGCTTTAATTTATTTTCATATATTATATTAGTCGTTATTTAAGAAAAATCTTTTACCTGCTACGATCTACTGCCAACCTGATTTCACCAAGTAGGACATGTTCGTGGATTAACGTCTATGTTGATCCTGGAACAACATTCCAATCAGCCAATCAGAATTAAGGCATACGTTTACAGTTTGTGTTAAGTTTAAGCTTACGGTTTGGTTTATGCACTTCTATGTGATTGTTATCCAACTATTATTCCCCTCTGAGTTTGGGAATAATGTACAGTTATGGTTGGGTTTAGGGGTAGGGAATAGGTACGGATTACATTTTCAAACAAAAATGATGTTCCAGGATCAACATAGATGTTAATCCAGGATCGCATCGTACTTGGCAAAATCATGAAGTGCACCAATCTACATCATCAAAGTTACTAATTTGCATATTATCTGCCTCCTGCGCCATACCAACCCTCTTCAACAGGTGTTTCATTTCTGACACAGAATACAGAAAGAGCAATCAAAACAGACTTGGCCAGCTGACCAATCAGAGCAGAGTTGGCTTACGGAAGGGGCTGGGTTTAAATACCATAAGCTCTGAATTGATACCAACGAGCCATATTGAAACCATCCCAAAATCATTCTAACCTTGAGTGCATATTCTTAGAAAATGACAAGGTTTTCAGAACTAAAAGGCATTTAAACCTACAACACAATGCACTCCAACACACATATTCAATACTACATGAGTCAAGTCAAGTCAAGTTTATTTATATAGCGCTTTTCACAATATAGATTGTGTCAAAGCAGCTTAACATAGTTCTAGTAAAGTCCAGATTACAAAGTTGAAGTTCAGTTTAGTTTAGTTCAGTGTAGTTTAAATTTCACTGATAAAAGTTCAAGCAGTTTAGAGCAAATCCACCGAAGCGCAGCTCCACAAGTCCTGATCCGAACAAGCCAGTGGCGAGGAAAAAAAAACCCAACCCCCCCCCAAAAAAAAAACCTCTAGAGTAACTAGGCTCTAGTTCTAACTAGGCACATGACCAGAATATCAAAAACATAAATTCTTCATCCATATCCGACCACCTTGCAACCACCCAGAATGCATCATTTCCAGCATAGCGACAGCATTGCTTCATGAAAAGAGATTTTTACAAGCTAGCTTTAATTTCATCGTCTTGAGAAGAATCTCCAGATGATGAGAGAGATGTGCACATTTTATACAAGCCCGTCTGCAAACCAAGAGAGATGAGCTGCTCTGGAGGGATGATTTTGACAGAATTTAAACATGTTTCTGTTTCTGTAAATGAAGAGGCGTCTGTTTGGATTCTCTACTGAGAAACTTCTGTGTGAGCGTGACAGCGGAGAACCAGATGTCCAGTTACGAACGCACACACACACTCATACGGCCATCTATCTCTCATCTCCGTGTTTCTCTGCGGTGTATACAGATACACACATCTGTCAGCTCCATTAAGACAGATGAAGCTGCTCGCTGACATGATGAATCAATAACATTTTGCGAATAACAAAATCCAGCGTGTGTGTGTGAAACAAATCAGGTACACTTTTGAGCAGTGTGTGTTCACTCGTTCTGGGGGGTCCGACTGTCAGATGGAGAGATGGGGGGAAAAGCGGGCTGTTATTGGGAATAATGATGATTCAGATCAACTGGAGTGACAGAAAGAGATGTTTTCTGAAAAAGTGTTTGTATTTGTTTACTGTGATGACATCGCAGAACATTCCACACGGCTGAGTTTACTGTGTGAAGTTTCCACTCAAACTGTCCTGAATACAAGCACAAACTGTTACAAAAATACGTCCAAATGACATTTCACACAACAATCTGTACCCAGAGGAACACTGTACTACATTGACATGATGTGCTTTCACAGCACACACATGAAAAAATAGTGTAGTAATTTATAGTAAATACTATAGTGCATACTGTTGTGGTAATTCTATGGTGGCTATGGTAATAGAACCACTAATATAAACAAATTGCCAATACGGTGTGTGTATATACACTTACCGGCCACTTTATTAGGTACACCTGTCCAACTGCTTGTTAACACAAATTTCAAGAGTTCCCACTTAGATATGCTTTAGCGTGAATAGCAGGTTTG
>CAIGQV010000919.1:13472639-13487106 GCA_903798115.1 Danio jaintianensis
CATCCATCCATCCATCCATCCATCCAACCAATAATTCATTCATTCATTCATTCATTCATTCATTCGTCCAACCAATCAATAATTCATTCATTCATTCATTCATTCCTTCATTCAATAATTCATTCATTAATTCTGATTCCTGAAGCAAAATTGAGAAGCACTTTAAGATCCGCCAAGGCAGCATTAAAGTAAACAGCGAATATATGGGAACTCTGCAATCAGACAGTGCAGAAGTGATGAAGCAGTATTCCAGCTTTCAGCAGACAGTAAAACTGAAAAGGCTTTGCTGCTTGCATTAGTGTCTCTTAAAGGAGGTGTGATTCAGGCACTGGAGCGTCAAGTGTCAGCAGCACATAATCTATCACAGCAGAACCAGCAAATTAAACACATTTCATCATCAATACATGACAGCCCATAAACTACAGACGCCCACCGATGATAATACAGGCCTTCACAAACTCCATCAAACTCTATTTATTGGAGAGCACCCGGAGGAAACCCACGCCAACATGGGGAGAACATGCAAACTCCACACAGAAATGCCAACTGACCCTGCCGAGGTTCGAACCAGCGACCTTCTTACTGTGAGGCAATTGTGCTACCCACTGCGCCACCGTGACGCCCACATATATAATAGATATATATATTTTATATCTAAATAAACAAACATTTTCTCAAACATATGCATGCATGTGTGTATTTATATACACATAACAAATCTACACAGCACACATATATTACGTCAAAACAAACTTTTATTTTGTAATGTTATTAATAGTGATTAATCTTTGCTCAACACTAATATAATTATAAAAAAATCTTAAAAACAGGTCAATCTTATATTTAAATGTTTATTTATATATTTTTGAAAACATTTAAATATCTAATTTCTAATAACTGATTTCTTTTGTCATTTGCATAATATTTGACTAGTTATTTAGCAAAATACTAGCATTCAGCTTAAAGTGCTTTTTAAAGGCTTAACTAGGTTAATTATTTAAAACAATTTCTTAAGTGGCCTTATAATATTGTGTATAATATATACAGTATTATTCATTCATTCATTCATTCATTTTCTTTTCGGCTTAGTCCCTTTATTAATCTGGCGTCGCCACAGCGGAATGAACCGCCAACTTATCCAGCATATGTTTTACACAGCGGATGCCCTTCCAGCTGCAACCCATCACTGGGAAACACCCATACACACTGTGGACAATTTAGCTTACACAATTCACCTATAGTGCATGTGTTTGGACTTGTGGGGGAAACCGGAGCACCCGGAGGAAACCCACGCCAACACGGGGAGAACATGCCAACTGACCCAGCCGAGGCTCGAACCAGCGACCTTCTTGCTGTGAGGTGACAGCACTACCCACTGCGCCACCGCGCTGCCTATACAGTATTATTTAATATAAAACCTTAACAAATAAAAAAATACTTTTTTATATTCTAAACCAAACTAAAAAGAAATAAGACTTTCTGCAGAAGAAAAATATAATAGAAAATACTGTGAAAAAAATGTCCTTACTCTTGGCTAATAATTTTGTCTTCAACACGAAATACATTCATGTGTGTATTTATGCATAGATAATAAATACACACCACACATTCACATATATACTGCAAATTCACTACAAAACTACCATATGCATCTTTTACAAATACAAATGATCAAACCAGTGACTCTATCAGCACTAATCATTTAACATAAGAGCAATTCTATGCAAATGTCAACCTTGCCATATAAAAAAAATACGTTTTCACCAAAATAGCGAAACCTTTTCTAGGTTTTTTGTGTAGGCTTGTATTTTACAGCATTGTAAAAACACTCAAAATGTCTCTATCAACGTTTTCAAACAATTATATTTGATTTACCAAAATCACACAAGTGGCAATATCACATCTGTCACATCCATAACGGAGAGACGTCACATCCATAACCAAGCTTTTCCCTCATAAATGCAAAAATGTCAAATGAAATAAAAGCAATCATTTTAGCTCTATATTGAGCAACTCGTATCCTGTTGATTAGCATTGTTTCTTTTGGGTTGTGCAGTTTAATTCACAGAATTTCTACAAAGTATGTTGTATACTGTAAACTTGCAGACTTTTTTGGTCACATTCATGCCGCATGTTTATTTTACTCATTTAAAAATCAAAAAAAAATTTCACAGATTGATATTTTTCTGATCCCTGAACTCTGTGGTTAGTTGTTTTGGAAAATATAAACAGATGCTTCAATATAACGTTAACATACTTTCTATGTGAATTTATGTTTTAAGATTATACTGCAAATGTCACATCCGTAACGCTGGAATTGCTCATAACAAGCAACCCGAAAAAGTGGGCTGGGAGCACAACCTTATTTGCATTTAAAGCGACAGTCACCAAAAACGGCACAATTAGGATCAAAGCCTAAAAGCGTCAGATTCAAAGAGTATCATTTGTGTGGTATTTTGAGCTGAAACTTCACATACACACTGTAGGGACATCAGAGACTTATTTGACATCTTGTAAAAACAGGCATAACAGGTGCCCTTTAAAAATAAAAACGATCAAACCAGTGACTCAGCATTAATCTTTCAACATAACAAACAAGCCGAGAGAAAGGAATTTCAGACTACACTCAGCTGCATAAGTCACACAAAACCAAGCCAACAGCCAAATTAATTAATAATTTTGATCCAAGGATTACACCGTATCAGAGACTAGCCTGCAGTCTATTTGGAAGTGCTCGCAATCTGATACTGAAATGCAATATTACCTGCTGAACAAACCTGCCTGCTAACTGGAATATAGGCAGGTGAAGCAACATACGGGACTGGTTATGTGTGGGAATCTCTGTGCATTCCGATGGAAATCTTTTAAATGATACTTACATGAGAGGATGGCAGCGGTGTGTGCTGTTCAATAGTTCCAGCACAGAACAGATGAGGAAAAACAACTGAAAATCAATTCATGGAGAATGTTGTAATTACAGTGCTAAGATCATCGATGTTGGGTGGAACCACTGTAATTGAAACCCTTTCCATTGAAAAGATAAATTAAGGGATTACTTTTAATTTTTTTATGTAATGTAATGTTATGTAATGTAATATAATGGGGATTATAAAGGGATCACTTTTCATTGTTAGGTAATATAATACATTATAATATAATATAATATAATATAATATAATATAATATAATATAATATAATAAAAATAAAATATAATATAATATAATAAAAATATAATATAATATACACAGTGGGTAGCACAATCGCCTCACAGCAAGAAGGTTGCTGGTTCGAGCCCCGGCTGGGTCAGTTGGCATTTCTGTGTAGAGTTTGCATGTTCTCCCCATGTTGCCGTGGGTTTTCTTCCGGGTGCTCCGGTTTCCCCCACAGTCCAAACACATGCGCTATAGGTGAATTGGGTAAGCTAAATTGTCCGTAGTGTATGCGTGTGAATGAGTGATGGGTTGCAGCTGGAATGGCATCCGCTGTGTAAAATATATGCTGGATAAGTTGGCGGTTCATTCCGCTGTGGCGACCCCAGATTAATAAAGGGACTAAGCCGACAAGAAAATGAATGAATGATGAATATAATATAGCGGCGTGGTGGGTAGTGCATCCGGAAGGGCATCCGTTGTGTAAAAAACATATGCTGGATAAGTTCCGCTGTGGCGACCCCTGATTAATAAAGGGACTAAGCCGAAAAGAAAATGAGTGAATGAATAATATAATAAATATAATATAATAATATAATATAATATAATATAATATAATACAATATAATATTATATAATATAATATAATGGCGATTATGAAGGGATTACTTTTCATTTTAAGTAATTAAATATAATATAATATAATATAATATAATATAATATAATATAATATAATATAATATAATATTATAATATAATAGCCTTAAATATTGTACATATATTCAGCAGTTCTGTATAATAAATGTAATAAATAAATTCACTAAATATTTTGCATTTTGATAAGAATAATTTGCATTTTTGCCTGAAGATTGCAGATGTTAAATAATAAAAACTGAGTGAAAAAAATTGGTAAATGAAAATACAAGGTAAAAATGTAGAGATAGAATTTAAGCAGAGTATATATTGTTTTGCATAATAACCCACAAGTTTACATTTCGTCTGACAATTGCACATGCTTAAGAAACAATGAATTGTGTAAGAAATACAGTTGCAATCAGAATTATTAACCCCCCTGAATTATTAGCCCCCTATTTAATTTTTTCCCCAATTTCTGTTTAACGGAGAGAAGATTTTTTCAACACATTTCTAAACATAATAGTTTTAATAACTAATTTCTAATGACTGATTTATTTTATCTTTGCCATGATGACAGTAAATAATATTTAAGGTAAGGTAATTAGGCAGGTTATTGTATAACGATGGTTTGTTTTGTAGACTATCGAAAAAAATATATAGCTTAAAGGGGTTAATAATTTTGACCTTAAAATGTTTTTAAAAAAATTAAAAACTGCTTTTATTTTAGCCGAAATAAAACAAATAAGACTTTCCCCAGAAGAAAAAATATTATCAGACATACTGTGAAAATTTCCTTGCTCTGTTAAACATCATTTGGGAAATATTTAAAAAAGAAAAAAAATTCAAAGGGGGTTTAATAATTCTGATTGCAGCTGTACATGTCAATATATTCAAAATATGGTGTTCATTACTCTGAAACGTTTTTGTGTTTTAATACATACTTTGCTAAACATTTTTAAGTGTTATTTTTTTATATTAAACTAAAAAGTCCTGTTCGACTCAAATGTAAAGAATTAAAAGAGTTTAATTTCAATTGCATTGAGATTTATATGGATTTTAGGCAGTATTGAATCATGTAATTAAATTCTTTATTGAGTAATTAAGTTACAGCAAATCAAAAGTTTTCAGACAAAGTAATTTAATTATGTAAATAGTAAATAATTACTTTTTTAAGTGATTTACCAACACTAGGCCTGTCACAATAGTCAATTTATCGACTTATGGACACATGAACATGACCTCAATCATTTTTGGTGATGCAATATATATCGCCCATACATCAAAAACAATTCTAGCAACATTTTAGCTGATTGTGTAACATCTCTATCTCTATTGGAGGTGTCAGTGTCAGTATGGTTAAGAAAACACTCTAGTATTTACTGTAAATTACTATAGTATATTTTCATGTGGGTGTCTGACGGCTGAAAATAGATCTGGTAGCAGATATCACAGCGTCTGTTACTTTTTTACCTTGCACACTTTTATTAACATTTATTGTTATTTATTTAAGATATGCGTTTTTACCTTCTGATTCCAATGCCTCATTATTAAATAGTTAAAATAACTATATTTAAATTAAATATTCTTAAGCATAAAATATTATGTGTTCTTTGGAAGATGATGCTATTATATTGTAATTATGGCATTATATAATGAGTGGCATAAAATGGTCTTAAAATGACAATAATATCATTTATCGTAATATATTTTGGTGCAATATATCAAACAACATTCATTCATTCATTCATTTTCTTTTCGGCTTAGTCCCTTTATTAATCTGGGGTCGCCACAGCGGAATGAACCGCCAACTTATCCAGCATATGTTCTATGCAGCGGATGCCCTTCCAGCTGCAACCCATCTCTGGGAAACATCCATACACACTCATTCACACGCATACACTACGGACAATTTTTTAGCTTACCCAATTCACCTATAGCGCATGTCTTTGGACTTGTGGGGGACACCGGAGCACCCGGAGGAAACCCACGCGAACACGGGGAGAACATGCAAACTCCACACAGAAACGCCAACTGACCCAGCCGAGGCTCGAACCAGCGACCTTCTTGCTGTGAGGCGAACGTGCTACCCACTGCGCCACCGCGTCGCCCTATCAAACAACAAAAAATAGATATCGTGACAGGCCTACACAATACTGACTAAGATATGGATAAGTGTATAAGTTTCTAAGTATAAAGCAAAGAATTTTTTTTTTTTTAAGACATTAAAATAAACCCACTAGTGTCCATAATAAGAGCCCATATAGGAGAAAAGAGTCCTGGGATTCTCTTCTAACTGTATCCAGATTTCATCCCTTCCAGACAGGAAAACAGCTCTTTCAGGAGCACATTTACTGTCAGTCCCATAATCAATCATCAGCTCAGTCAGCAGAGGAAAAGCTTGTCAAATAAGCAAAGAAATACACTTAATTTAGTATTTGAGGGACATTTTCAACCTGTTTACTGGAGATTGAGGGAAGCCAAGTAGTTAAGCGGCTTTTATTTTACTTTAATTTTCTGGGATCAAGCACCTTTCAACAGATCCAAGAATAACTGTTGCTATATTTATGCGGTTTTATAAAAGAAAACGACATTTTAGAGAGGACATTTAGACACAACAAATCCAAGATATCAAATATGTATGATGTCAAAACATAGATGCATTTCTCTGATATGGACCAGCATAATATAGCATGTATAAAGTGCTCAGCATATATGAGTACATTCCTCACAAATCTATCCTTTAAATGTATATTGTCTATTAAATGCTTTACAATATTACATTTGTGCATATACATTAGTTTAGTCAGTACTGAAGCCAAATCTGGAGCTTATCTAACAAAATAACTTATGATAACTGTCCAAAAATTAGTAGCCCAAATTTATGTTAGGGAAAAATATATAATACAAATTTTAAAAAGAGCAAAAGAGAAACAAATATATATACACACACACACACACACACAATTTTGTAGTTCGTATTTTTTGCTGCAATATTTCACATGAATTTAAATGTATTATTTCTATATTATTTATTAAAATGATCTTTTTCTAAAGATGTTCTGTGACTAAAATATAATTTTAATAAATATATCTGCTTAATAAATCTGATTGGTTCAAATGCACCAAAATATATGACCTACATTACCACTGAGAAATGGATAAACATATGGGGTGTACTAATTTATGCTGAGCACTGTATATATATATATATAAATTTAATATATTTAGAGCATATATATTTAATTATATGTAGACTGTATATATTTAAAGTTAAGTATATATATACAGTATTTCTAACTCTCAGGCTTTCGAAACATTTAATTGAAGAACATTATATCTGTGAACATAATACATGCACTTTCTCAAAAGATGTTCTGCCAACAAACATATAATAAAAAATATAGACTACACATATTATTGAAATAAGTTAGTAATTGTTCTAATAAAATACTTTGTCAATCACCAAGCCTGCCATAACATGATTAATGATTTAAAAACTCAACATATTAACTGAAAAGAAAAGAAAAAAGACAAAAGAAAGAGAGAATGAACTATGCAAACCTACCTTTAGTGTCCCGCTCGACCTCTCCTGTCATGGACTTGAGTGAAATAAATTAAGAAACCGACAAGTGAAAATAATCCACAGAGAATGACAAAGTATTCCTCAAAATGTTTCCTCTCGACCTCTGCTCGTAGTGATGAGGCATAATTGTGAACATCCACGGTTTTTGACAGAGTTTGTGTCCGGAGCGCGCAGAAACTGTGTTTGAGGAGCGTCGCGCGCGCGCTGCTCTTCCTCAGGAGACGCGCTTTACTCTAAACGCAGGAGCCCGTGCCAAAATCAAATCCCATAAACACATCAGAGCTCTGAACCCCTGAGGTGTCAAATTCCAGCCCCATCACATGATACACTACAAGCGAGCAACACGAAGCGCAAACTCCTGCCATCCCATCATAATCCACGGCGCGTTTAAGCGCAAGTGAGCGCGCCTCGCTCCGCTGATTATAATGCGCGCGTTCCAATTGGTCAATTGGCTGTCGACGTCACGAGTCCGTCTCTGGCAGCAGTGCAGTTTGGTTGATTTTTGAAGCAAAGTTTGATTATTAATTGAATGATTATATATGGGAAATACCATGTACACAAACAAACATGCTCCAATGATAAACCTAACCTTTCTTTGTTTAAAATTGAGCATTATATTGAAGCCCTAAAAGATCTTAAAAATTAAAAAGCTATAAGGAATCCTTTTCTTATTCCTTATATATTTTTAGTTCCCCTTCATACGGGAACTTCAACGTGCGTCTGGTAACAGACTATGGGAGTACGTCAGACAACCAATCACTCTGAAGAGTAAGAAAACGGGCCAATGAAATGCCAAATTGAATTGTCAGAGCTCTGCTCCACAGCTGGCAGCAATGAGCCATCAGCGCTATATATGTGCTAAATATATATATCTCTCATGGCCAGAGCCCACATCGTTGCGGGCCATGCCGCTTCTGCCCATGCTCCCTAACCCGGAGATACGTGGAGATACGTGTATATATATATATATATATATCCTATATAGACTATATTAGCTAGGTAAAAGCACATTTACGACCCCCGATCTAAATTGTAATTATTCCCATGTAATGGTAATTAAGGGCCTAGGGGACGTTGGAAGGTTGCGCTCTTGGTGATGCTTGTGCGCCCACGCTATGCTTGGCAAACTTCACATCAGGAGCGTGACGGGCTTAGTTGCAGTGGCGTTTTCCATACAGTCTCCCATAGTCTGTTCAACAGACGCACGTTGAAGTTCCCGTATGAAGGGGAATGTCCTGGTTACGTCCGTAACCCACGTTCCCTGAATAAGGGAACGGAGACGTGCGTCTCCACTGCCACAGCAGATGAGTCTCCAGCTGATTAGCTGAGTGATTGGCTCTTCAGCAGGCAAATTCTGAGGCTCACTCCACAGCGTGCAGCTTATATAGGGCTGATAGCTCATTGCTGCCAGCTGTGGAGCAGAGCTCTGCCAATTCAATTTGGCATTTCATTGGCCCGTTTTCTTACTCTTCAGAGTGATTGGTCGTCTGACGTACTCCCATAGTCTGTTACCAGACGCACGTCTCCGTGCCCTTATTTGGGGAACGTGGGTTACGGACGTAACCAGGACGTTTTCTCCTTTCTATTTGTTTGATTCTTTTATGTTCATGTGAAAACAATTGTAAGTACTGTATTCCTCTACTTTTGTATGCTATTGTTCTTGTTATGCAAAAAAAAGCAGCTTGGTTGATTAAATGTATGGTGACTGATGAAAACTGATCATTTTGTTAATATACATTGTTTATATACACCTTTTTTAATATGAATGTTTATATGTTTGTGAATACATTAATTAATTAACTGACCTTTCCTGCCTCCATTATCAAAAATTCTATTCTATTCTATAGACCATTTCAATGTGGTGTTGTCATTGGCCCATTAACATTACCTGCTTGTTGTCAAACTATTTTAATAACTGTAACAAGAGGTAATCCAATCATATCTCAATGTTAAAGCAGCTGTCATAATGTTATTTATCAATATGTGGACCTTTTGGATTCTCGGGAGCTATGGAAATTAAAAATGTAAAACAGGAAATACGTTAGGGCCATTGTTATTGTTTACATCCTTCAAAATGGTCTATATGTTTACAAAGTCAAGGTACATTTACACTTTGAAAAGAATATATGAGTGAGTGTATGCCACAAAGTTTACCCCAGTTTTACTATCCATTTGTTTTTGGTTGATCTACTGAAACATTTGAGTTTATATAGTTAGTTAGTTTCTTCACCATTTCCTCACACTCAATTTCTTTTGCTAAACACAATGGAAGATATTTTAAATGATGACAGAATATTCATATCTGGGTGAACCGTCCCTTTAACTACCCATAGGTCAAAACATCCAATGTACTATTGATTTAAAACCTCAGATTTAATATGTCACATTTCAACATGTATACTCTTCAATTTGTTCAATTATTTAATACCAAGCTGAATTTTTTTTTAATAGAAACTTTCACATCTCACATTCATTCATTCATTCGGCTTAGTCTCTATTTCAGAGGTCGCCACAGTGGAATATACCACCAACTATTCCAGCATATGTTTTACGAAGCGGATGCCCTTCCAGCCGCAACCCAGTACTGGGAAACAAACATACACTCTCACATACAAACACACTCAATTTAGTTCAATTCACCTATAGCGCATGTGTTTGGACTGTGGGGGAAACCGGAGCACCCGGAGGAAACCCATGCCAACACGGGGAGAACATGCAAACTCCACACAGAAATGCCAACTAGCCCAGCTGGGACTCGAAACCAGCGACCTTCTTGCTGTGAGGGGACAGTGCTAACCACTGAGCCGGCCCACATCTCACATTTAACTTCTTAATCAATTTCTGATTGAAAACACTTCCAAAGTAAATGACACACCGATGATTTCTTTAGTGACTAATACTGCTAATAAACTTTGTTCACTAAACACCTCTTACAGTTGAAAAAGTGCTTAACAAACAAGAGGGAAATAAATGAAGAACACCTAATAAAAGTAATTAGCAATAGTCTTTAATTAGCCTTTAAGGATTAAGATTACACAAAGCTCTCAGATTTCATATCCATTTATTCCCCCCCCCCCCCAAATAAATAGGCTATATTTCAATTTGGCACATTGTAATAGCAACATTACGCAGCCAAATCGCAATGCGCTACAAAATTGAAAGAGAAAAAATCTAAATCAGTGACATTTTAAATGAATAATAACGAGACATTTTGATTGTGAGGTCAAATACCAACACCTTGCGCTTTTCTGGCTCAATCAGAAACTGCCTTCTTATCAGCGACTGCGTCACTTCACGGCTTAATAAAAAAATCAGCGCTGGAGATCTCAACACCAGATCTCAGACCAACTGACAGGTAAGCAAACAACACACTTTCCCACAATGCAAAGTGCTGATTTCAGAGCGGCTGTGTTTATCAAGATTGGCTGCAGCTCAGGCCATTTCTGAGCTGATCTCAGACGCTGTGAAGCAAATGCCCATGCCATCTGAAACAGACAGAGAAAGAGGATTAAAATACCTTCCTCAGGCAGTGCGGGTGGAGATTGACCTGATCAAAAACCTGTGTCAGGGTGTACATGAGGTGCTGAGGCTTACAGATCTACTGCTACTGCAGGTTTACATCTATGAAGCAGTGATTCTGGAACTACTACAACAACTCACTGAAAAAAATATTCATTGGATTTATTCCATTTTTTTAAGGTAAGTGGTTGCAAACAATTTATATGGGCTGAATGTTAACAAACAAATTAAATTTGGGGATGTTCAACTTTATTTGTTTGTTAAAATTCAGCCCATATATATTGTCTGCAACCACTTACATTATTTGGTTATTTATATTATATATAATTTTATTTATTAAACATTTAGTAAATCCATTGAATAATTTTTTTCAGTGTACCACAAAGACACTTAAATGCATTGCTTTGCTGATTGGGTGAACTACATTAAATTAAAAATAAATCTTTGTTGTCCCAAGAATATGTCTGTGAAATTTCAGCTCAAAATAGCCTACAGAGCATTTATAATACACTGTAAAATATGCAGAAATTAACACATATTTTTTTAGTTCTGTTGTTTATTTATGCTTTTGTATTACATTATGGGACCTTTATCTTTCCTCCAACAACTTCTGATGCTGAACAATTTGTAAAAGTGATATATTGTCTGTGTTGGTGTTGTAAATTACACTCTCAGAAATAAAGGTACAAATCTGTCACTGGGGTGGTACCTTTTCAAAAGGTACATTTTTGTTCCTAACAGGTCCTTAAAGGTACATTTTAATACCCCAAAAGTACAAATGTGTACCTCATAGTAACTTAAAGGTACAAAAGTGTACCCTAAAGGTAGTAATGTCCACCTCTATGGTACAAAAATGTACCTTTTGAAAAGGTACCACCCCAGTGACAGATTTCATACCTTTATTTCTGAGTGTGTACAGTACAAAAACCTGGTAATAAACTTTTTCTGTTATTATATATTATAATTTCTTATGCAATATATCATTTCAAATATACCAAAATGGCAATAGTCACTCTGTTAAAATGCAGAGTTGAGTTTTCAACACCAAATTTCAATACTGCATATGTCAAAGTCGCATAACGCAATTCATAGCTGTGAATCCCAAAATACAGAAACTATTAATTAACTGATATTTTTACAGTGCATCCTGTTGAAAATGCCAATATTTGGGTCACAGTAAAAACAAGGTGTTAGTGCATATGTGCCTTTAAATGTAAATGAGATAGTTCTCCCACGCATTGTTTAAAACTGCCAACACACATTTATGTCCAAACAAGCTTTTAAAAGTGTCATATACTGCATTGGTTCAATAAGTTAAATTGTACTCTGATATCTATACAGAAGGTATATGGCTTAGCTAAGTTAAAGTTCTCCAGAAACTGTTTTATATGCTCATTTATTACTCCATAAAATACCCCTAGAATCAGAAGGTCCATATTTGGATCGGTCGTGAATATTAATGAGTTCCGCTCTGATGTGCAACTCTCACACACGCACACGCACACACAGCACGCTGAACATGGGCAATATAATAATACTTAATTTGTCAAAAAACTACTTTAAAAAGCAAAGTAGATGCTAGTTAAACCTAGTTTAAGCTAGTTAGATGCTAGTTTATTTTACCTACATGAGAGAGTGAGCTCTCTAATATAAACCCATCAGAGTAATGTTAACCTATTTTGCCTATAAAGGATAAAGATTTAAAAAACTAAAATAAAATAAAAAACTATTACAAACATAAACAAAAATATTTTAAACACTCACCTCATTCCTGAGGTGCAGCTGATCACAGATAGTTGGAACAGATCTTTCAAGTTTCTTTACAAATCCTGTCTTGTGGACATGATTATAAGTGTTACTATGGAGACAGGGCGACACGGTGGCTCAGTGGTTAGCACTGTCACCTCACAGCAAGAAGGTCACTGGTTCGAGCCCTGGCTGGGTCAGTTGGCATTTCTGTGTGGAGTTTGCATGTTCCTCTTGTTTCCCCCACAGTCCAAACACATGCGCTATAGGTGAATTGGGTAAGCAAAATTGTCCGTAGTGTATGTGTGGGAATGCGAGAGTGTATGGGTGTTTCCCAGTACTGGGTTGCAGCTGGAAGGGCATCCGCAGTGTAAAACATATGCTGGATAAGTTGGCGGTTCATTCTGCTTTGGCGACCCCTGATGAATAAAGAGACTAAGCCGAAGGAAAATGAAATGAAATGAACTATGGAGACATGTTAATACAGACCTGTCAATCGATTGGGTGGGCGGGGAAAACCACACTGCTACATCTTGGACCTCAAAATCACTAGGATATGGATCCTATTTTAACGTCAGGAAATGAAAAAAAAAAAAAAAAAAAAAAAAAAAAGACCAATACGACTGTGGACACACTATACATACAAAGATTTCTATAACCTATAAAGGCGTGTGTAAGAAATGCAACACCCCTTTCCATAATTGAAATTTTTTTCAGTTTCCAAGGTTTCTAAAGCAACATGCAGAAAAAATGTGATAATCTAATGAAAAGCACAATACCGAGCAGTAACTCAAGTCGCTCTGAACAAAAAGCAGCATCGCTTGTTTCACCTTGCACGTTCCCAAGTGCTGTCTCTAACAATAAAACAGGCCATGAAAACGGACTAATGACGAATATGATTTGATTTCAGTACTCATTTACTCCAGTCGACTTCTGTCAAAGTGATATATATTCAAGGATACGCTCTTCAGCTGCACAAACAAAGCACTTCGCTTGTAACATCTTACAGTGTGAGGGAAATTCGGTCCCCGTAGTGCGATCACAGATGACCTGCGTCCAGACAGATGTGATGGAGTTCGCTCAGGAAGCCAGACTGCGTGTTTTCACAATCCCTGGTACACAAAGTTCTCCTGAAAAAAAGAAAAAACGGTCAGTCTGGATAACATCAAACTAATTAAAACAAAAAGCATGCTGTTTTTCCACAAGAAGTGCCTTAGATTTGGTATATTTTGACAAAGTGTGCCAACATTGGGAGCCAGAATTTTACACTCTTTTTACTCCTGTGACCTGATATTTAATCAGGGCAATGAAAGAATAATTTACATTAATAAATGGCTGGGGAAATAAATAACATATGAGATATGCCTTGTCTGAGCCAGTATGAAATTGCACATGCTGACCAATGCCATCAATCTAAAGCTCACTGATGCAACACAACGGAAATGCAAAATAGGGTTGAGCGGATCGATCCTAAAGTATCGATATTTTAGACAATTTATCGATAATAAAGACAGTCGATTGTTCACATGGTGTATAATTTTTACTACGTCAGAGTTGCAAATGGATTTCCATCTCCCATTATTCACATGAACCCTTTCCCACACAAGTCCAAAACCACCTTAAGCAATCATAAAACTTGTTTTTTTAAAAGAGTTTTATTAAAAATTTGGCATTTCCATCAATCGTTTCTCAGGTGATGCTTAAAAATGTGCACTAACACAAAGTGATGGAAACCCAGTTGAACAAAATGTAACAATTTTCCAGAATGAGAAGTTACAGATGTTTCAAAACATTGAAATAATGAAATGGCAGCCCCAATGTCCTGAACTAAAC
>CAIGQV010000919.1:13487116-13497516 GCA_903798115.1 Danio jaintianensis
AACTAAACCTGATTGAAAATCTCTGGAAAATCCTTGTGGATAAAGTTATGGCTAGCAAACAATGTACAGTCATTGAAGTGAGGAAAAAGGAGAGAGATCTTCTGTTTTACCAATAAACTGACTGAATTCTGCATTTTAAGTTTTGCATTTTAAATTTAAAGTTATGTTTTACGGCAATTTATCGGTATTACAGTCTGAAAGGAGCTATTGATTCCTGTCTATTTGAAACACTATATTGTATAAAGAGCTATATAAATAAACGTGACTTAATGACAAAGGGACGGAGAGTGGCATGTATGACAGGGCTTGTGTCTGTGACCCCAAGCCTGACCTTTGACCTGAATCGCTCTCTCCTTCATGTGTGTCCTGAAGTCCCACTGAGACTTTCGATCTGAGGTCTATTGTGAGGAAGATCTTGAGCAGAACGAGGAAACAATGGAGCCGAGGGTCTGTGATCTGTGATATTCACAAATTTTTGGGTGGTCAGAGCAGGTCCAGGACTTCAGATCAGACTCCTGTGGCTTAGGGCAAGCCACTCAATCATTCGAAGCCTATGAAAATTTACGAGCCAAAAAAAAGTTAGCATTGTCATCCTGGTTCTGTTAGTGAAGTGACAGCAGAGATTAGTCTGTTTATTTATTTATTGCCACATCAGCAACTTATGGCTATTTCATGGCAAGATCAATATACTTAAAATATTACATGAGAACAACTTCATATTTGAATAAAAGATGATAAACAAATATATAGAAATCAATACATAAAATTATATTAAAAGTTAAATATGAGTCTTCAATTCAATATTTGATAAATAACTTAAACTTCTTCCTGGTGACACCTTTTTTTATTCTAAAAATTTTGTCTTCACAATCTAATAAAATATGTTTTGTAAAATATGCTATGGTGAGAGCAACATTGGACTTGAGGAATCATTCAAGCTGCCAAACTGAATGCTTAAAGTTAATGGTTTGATCCAGTGTTATATTAGTATCACTGAGATACTATTATTTATATTCATATTTAATATTGTTTTAATTTCAGTTAAAGTTTTAGCCATTTTTGTTGTGTTTTATAACTTATTAAATCATTAAATGTATTTTATATTAAAGCTTTACATTTATTTTATAATTTTTACATTTATTTTATTCAATTTTTACTTAGTTTTTTGCCATTTAAAACATCTGTTTCAGTTTTTGTTTTAATGGTTTGGTCCAGTGTTATATTAGTACCACTGAGACACTATTATTTATATGCATATTAAATATTATTTTAATTTCAGTTAAAGTTTTAGCCATTTTGTTGTTCTTTTTTTTAATAATTTATTAAATAATTAAATGCATTTCATATTAAATTCTTACATTTATTTTTATTACTGATTAAATATATTTTCTTTATTTTTTTGGCCATTTAAAACATCTGTTTCAGTTTTAGTTATGTTAATAAGTTAAATATAAATGAAATAAGAAATGTTGCCATGGGAACAATTTGTCATTTTCTTTTTCATTTAAAGGATATTTTATTTCAACAATCAAAACATATTTTTATGGTTTTAATTTTAGTTGACAAACTTGGTTTTATCAATGCAAAATAAAAGTGTAAGTTATGAGAACATAACAAATAATAATAATAATAATAATAATAATAATAATAATAATAATAGTTTCTAGAACAGTAAATAATTGAATGAAATGAAATATTTCTGAAGGATCATGTGACCCTGAAGACTGAAGAGATGTTGAATATTCAGCTGATAAACTGTATTTTAAAATTGATTCACACAGAAAAAAAATATTTTAAATTCTAATCAGATTTCATGCAGATTGCATTTCTGATTACACAAACACAGCCTCATTCATTGCAAGTTGTAAATGAAAGATGAGGTTGACATCATTACAAAAACACGCATTCAAATGCAAACCGTAAACCAGCAGTAGAAAGTGAAATATTTAAGGAATGGCTGTTCACACTGGAAAACATGCAGCGCTCTTTAAGACAAAATGTAAACTAACATGAGATGGCAAACAATGCTGGCGTTTATATTTAGTGCTTCCAGTTAGAGAATGTACCAGCACATAGAGAGGATGCTTGACGCTTAGGTAAACACACACAAACACACAGACACACACACACACACACTTCCCAGAAGTTATTTTTTTTTGTCAATCGGTTCAAAACTGCAGCTGGAACGAATCAGGAGTTCAATGATCAGATTAATGATCTATCTTGGCACAGTGTCTTAACATTTAAGAAATGAAAGTTCATTCTGAGTGACCAAACCTTCATCAGCAGAAAAATCAAAAGTCCAGACTAACCTTTGCTAAAGAGCACGTCGAGGACAGAGATCTGCTCCAAAGTTTATTTCATGATGAACACAAGATTAATTTGAGTATGATGGAAAACCATATGTTTGTCATTAATCCTGATGGGAAACTTCATGTTCCTCAAAGGTGAAAGTATTGAAATAATGAAATGGCAGCTCCAATGTCCTGAACTAAACCTTGTTGAAAATCTCTGGAAAATGCTTGTTGATAAAGTACTGGGTAGCTAACAAAGTACAGTCAAGTGAAGTGTGAAAAAATAAAACTGAAGAAGAGATGATCAAGATCAAAAGTCCAGACTAACCTTTGCTAAGGAACATGATGAGGACAGAGAACTGCTCCTAAGTTTATTTCATGATGAACGCAAGAGTAATCTGAATCTGATCGAAAACCATATGTTTGTCATTAATCCTCATCGGAAACTTTGTTCCACTATGCATTGAAATAATGAAATGGCAGCCCCAATGTCCTGAACTAAACCTGATTGAAAATCTCTGGAAAATCCTTGCTGATAAAGTTCTGGCTAGCAAACAACGTACAGTCAGCGATGTGTGAAAAAAAAAAAAAAAAAAACATGATCAAGATCACAGAAGAGCAGTGAGAGAGACTAGTGAAGTGCATTTACATTACATTTACTTACTTAGCAGACGCTTTTATCCTTACAAGTGAAGTGCTGTGTGAGAGACTAGTGAAAAAGTCACATTCAAAGCCAGCCTCTATACTTACTGCTCACTTTGACTCTTGTATCCTTCTGAAATGTTAATTGTATTCCTTCTTCATGCTAAAATCAAGTGCCTTTCTTATTTTGTTCTACTAGCATGGTATAGTCTGAACTAAAACTCCTTCAAACTCTGACTAACAAATATCACTTTATTTCTTCTCATTTTGTAAATTGTAAAACACAACCCTCATTGAGTGCGAGAACATTAAAACGGCCCATTTACCACAACCGTAGGTGTGTTTTCCGTCCGACTTTTAACAGAGGGTGTGAGTCAATGACCTGTCGGAAAGAATGAAGCCAAAAGCTCAGTGATTCAGCACAGAAACCCAGCACACAGTCAAACGTCACATATAAATCAACCGTGTAACCCAAACCTGCTGAAGCCGAGTGTGAAGCTGTCAGGATTTGACCTCTCCATCGCCGCCGAGTCACGAAGGCCCACCTACATGGACAGAAACACCTGTCAGAGCTGCTTGACCAGGTCAAGGATGGCCCGTAAATAGCAGACACCTGCCCTTTGTGTCCATAGCTTGACTGGCTGTGATCTCACACCACTTTCTATATCCGTGCGCTATTTACTGCACATTAAAAAAGCAGCAGAAAGAGCGATGCAGGTTGAAGGCAAGGCCACAAGGAGCATGGCATCCCAGCCACGCGGCCCTGAAAAACACACAGCCACAGAATCAGTGTTTAAATGCCGGCTTCAGAGATTTACATTCCACATTTCACTGTTAACACAGCAATTAAAAGACATCTGCTAACACTTTAGAGCATTCGTTAATAACCTAAACAAACATTAAAAGAGCTGTTTTTACAGTGGATTTCTGGCTGCAGCTGCCAGTTCTGTACTGTACTTCGAGGAGTATTCAACAAAAATGTTACAACAATCTGAAGGACAGCTTCTGTACGAGTTTTTGTCTTGTTTCTAGTCTAAATATGTAAAAATTCTTAAATTATGAAGCATTTTCTACACTGATAAAAATGATATGACTACAAAAAAGTCACGACAAGCGTCTTTGTTACTTATTTTATTTACATTTTTTGTGTCAAGGGAGTCAACAGGTTATAATACAGAATTATGTATGTAGTACATAATTACACCTCACAGAAATTTGTTCATCTGACTTCCTAAACATTTCAAAATATAATTCTGTAACTTACAATACCTGAGAGCTTACGATACCATTTAAGAAGGAAAATAATAATATAATGAAATAAAATATAAATATTGAACAAAAACAGCAGGGTAAAGAAGAATGTAAGGGTGGTCTTGCATGGTTTCATTCATTTTCCTTCGGCTTAGTCCCTTTATTTTTCAGGGGTCGCCACAGTGGAATGAACCGCCAACTATTCCAGCATATGTTTTACGCAACAAATGCCCTTCCAGCCGCAACCCAGTACTGGGAAACACCCATACACTCACATTTACACAAATACACTACAGCCAATTTAGCTTATTCAATTCACTTATTAATTCACTCGCATGTGTTTGGACTGTGGGGGAAACCGGAGCACCCAGAGGAAACCCACGCCAACACTGGGGGAACATGCAAACACAGAAACGCCAACTGACCCAGCGACAGTGCTAACCACTGAGCCACCCTTGGTTACATTCACAATACTGTAATATATTAGCATTGATTAATCTCAGAGTCCAAAAATTATTTCCACTTGCTCCATAAAATAGCCCCTTTCTGTTTTTACTTTAACTTATTTTGATAAGGTAATCAGGTTTCAGCTACGTTTTTTAAGGTATGCAAAAAATAACTTAATATTTTTTGTCAGTTTAATTGAGTTGAGTTGAGATGACCACAAAAGTTCAGTTGATTGAACTAAAAAAAATAAGGCAGCAAGATTTTTTTTTACAGTGTAGACAAGTTAAAAATATTGTATTGCTTTTAGAAATAAGAGTTTTTCCTTAAAACAAGCTAAATAATCTGCCAATGGGGTAAGCTAAATAACCTTGTTTTCTTTTTTTTCCAGGGTTTTCACCTTTAATTGATAGGACAGTAGAGAGTATAGACAGGAAAGCAGACGGATCGGCATAGGACCTCGAGGCAGGAATTGAACTCAGGTCACCGTGAACACCGGAGCGCTATGTGTCAATGCACTAACCACTACACCATTGGCGCCAACAAATAATCTTGTTTTCGCTTTGAAATAACATTATTACCCCAGTGGCAGATTATTTAGCTTGATTTAAGGCAAAATTATCTTAATTTTGACTTATTATTTCTGAAAATCAAACAATATTTTTTGCTTGTACAGAAAATGCACTTGACTTAAGGATTTTAGGATATTTGAACTAGAAACAAGACAAAAACTCTTAGAAAGAAAAGTATTTTTTTACCAAAAGTTACCAAAAACAAATAGATAAAATGTTAAAAAGAACTTGACAAAGGTGAAATGTACATAACAGCATAAAAAAGATTATTAAATAGTTTTACAAGAAACAAAAAATACATTTTTTTTTTTCTTTTTCTTTTTTTAAAGGGACACATGAAACACAAACAGAAATGTCATTGTAAAATGTTTATAATTGTTTTTAGGGTTTTTTAACCTTTAATGGACAGAACAGTGTAGAGAACCGATAGGAAATCATAGAGAGTAGAGAGAGGGGAAGGATCGGCAAAGGACTTCGACCTGGGAATCAAACTCAGGTCGCCGTGAATACCTTGGTGCTATATGTTGGCGCACTTAACCACTAGGCTATTGGCGGCAACTCATTGTAAAAATTAATAAGAAACTTTTTTTACACACACACACGCACACATATACACACATACATACATACATACATACATACATACATATATACACACACACACTATTAATTAACTAGTGTCTTATTACCTGCCTATTACTAAGATATTAACTGTTTATTAGCATTTATAAAGTATGGTCTTATTCTACATCCCTAATCCTGCCCAATACATAAACCCAACTACTACTAGTAAATTAGAAGTTTATTGAGCTGGAAGTTTTAGATAATGGTTTGTTAATATCGAGAATTATACCTTAAAATAAAGTGACCCACATTTTTATACACTTAACATTTAAAAACTTTCCATTTGGAAGCTTTTTTACTTTGCAAAAATCATCAAAAGTGATGAGGACACACAAAAGTTAAAGGGATTTTCACTTAAAGTTTGTAAATTATTTGTTAAGTTCCTCAAATGCAAAATGTAGGACTTTTTTTTTTTTTTAATTCAGTAGAACATTAAAGAAGGTTTTTAGCTGAAAGTCATCCATGGTGAATCATAAAAAACAAACAATCAAACAAAAAAACATTGAAGCAAAACAAAATGAATAATAACACACTCAAGTCTTATGAAGAGAAACTATTAGTCTGTCTGGGGAAGAAACAGACTAATTTACAACATTATTACGTACTATTACATTATTACTAACATTATTGCTTGTAATTCACAGCCTTCATCTTGGATGGGTCGAGGGGGAGCAAATTAACAATAGAAGTATTATTTTTGGTTGAAACATCGCTTCAAATGCATTGTATAAACATAGCTGCATTCAAATATTTGCAATAAAATACTTCCTATACCCATATTTAGTACTTTCAGCTGCTTTCATTGGTTTTCTTTTCAAAGACAGTAATCTTAAAGATACAAGCAATGACTTACTAGACCTCTAAATGTATCTTTTATTAAATTTTTTTGGCGTGTTCAACACTGTTCATGACACAATGACAAAATGAACCGTTTAACAGGCATCGCAACTGGTTGACCTTTTATGCATATATTATCCTTAAAACACAACACTGTTGCCAGGAACACAATTTAACCAAAGAAATTGCTCAATATTTATTCTAAGAGTGCAATTTAAAGGGTTAATACAGGCAAATAAAGCCTCTTGAATGAAATTAATAACATCAACGGTGACACTTACAAATGATATTAATTTAAAATAAATGCCATTCTTTTGAACTTACGCTTCATCAAACGATCATGAAATGGACTCACAAACACATTAAGAGGCACAACTGCTCTCAAATCTTGACTGAACAACTTTCGAAAGGTCATGTGACGTTTTTAGCATATTCGATTCAAAACTAATTTTAAATGATATTTCAAATTCAAGTTTTTACCACACTTTGATTTTAAATGTACTTGATTTACAGTCAAGCCCAGAATTATTCTGTTATAAGTTTATTTTAATTATAAGTTTTTGTTAAAAATGTAAATAAACGCTTTTTCCACAATGAAGCCTCTTGTACATCGTCTTATTGTCTTTTGGGAAAAGCCTGTGTCATTCATTTTCCTTCGGCTTAGTCCCTTTATTCATCGCCACAGCGGAATGAACCGCCAACTTATCCAGCATATGTTTTACACAGCGTTTGCCCTTCCAGCTGCAACCCATCACTGGGAAACACCCATACACACTCATTCACACACATACACTACGGCCAATTTAGTTTATTCAATTCACCTATAGCGCATGTGTTTGGACTGTGGGGGAAACCGGAGGAAACCCACGCCAATACGGGGAGAACATGCAAATTCCACACAGAAATGCCAACTGACCCAGCCGGGACTCGAACCAGCGACCTTCCTGCTGTGAGGTGACAGTGCTAACCACTTAGCCACCGTGTCACCCTGTCTTTACCCATTCAGAAAAAGAAAAAAAAAACATTTCTAAATGCTAAGCTGCTGTTGTTTGCAGGTGTCCTTTTATAATGGTATGATCAAGCCTCTGAAATCTGAGCATTCTATTACAAACTAGGCAGAATTTTAATGTCCTGGCAGTGGCAAATATCTTTGGTTGTAAATTTAATTTGATTACACTATTAAAGTTGAGATTTAAAATAAATATTTTAACTGCTTAAACGTTATGGCAACATGTTTTTTTACTTGTTCATACACTTACTCAATGCACTTCTTTTGAAATCATTATTGATATTTGTGCATAACAATGCAATTAATCATGATTAATCAAAGACAACCATAAGATTAATCGCGATACTTTTTTTTTTTTATTAAATAAAAAAAAAGTAATCGCTGCCCAGCACTAAAACCCAAAAAAAAAACTTGCTGGTTGAATAAAAGTAACCTTAAGTCAGAATTTGCGAGGAGTATAAATAATTTTGTGGCTTGACTGTATATATATATATATATATATATACACGTGTGAGCTTTATGAGTATAAGAGACTTATTAAAATACCCAAACAGTAGAACAGCAGTGTAAAATACTCAACGAAAAAACATTGATATTGACTGAGTTTTATGCAAGTTAACTGATCTATTGTGCTAGTTAGAAAAACGCAAATGCAAATCAAATCAAATCAAATCCCGACAGTCAATACCGACTCTGAACATGTTAGTAACTACACTCAAAAAAATGACGTTTGCTGTTTGTTCAAACTATTTATTTGAAAGCTGAAACAACACAGTGGGGGGGGACAACTTAACTGTTTTATGTTCAATCAACTTAAATTTGTAAAAACATACACATTAACTTAATTCCTTCATGTTGTCCCAACACAAATCGATTGCGTGGAACACTCAAAAAAATGACGTTTGCTGTTTTTTCAAATTACACTGAAAAACAAAGGATGTCTGCAAAATTATTGCAAACAATTTATATGGGCTAATTTTAAACAAACAAATAAAATTGAGTAATGTTCAACTTAATTTGTTTGTTTAAATTCAGCCCAAATAAATTGTTTACAACCACTTACCATAAAAAAGGTAGTAAATCCAAAGAATCATCTTTGAATCATTTTTTTCAGTGTACTTATTTAAAATGAGCTGAAACAACACAATTGAGTTTTTTTTAGGTGGACAACTTAATTGTTTCATGTTCAATCCACTTAAATTTGTAAAAACACAAGTTAACTAAATTCATGTTGTCTCAACACAAATCGATTGTGTGGAACACTCAAAAAATGACATTTGCTGTTTGTTCAATCTAATTATTTAAAATGAGCTGAAACAACAAATTTATAGATTTTTTTTGGGGGGGGTGGGGGGGCAACTTAAATGTTTGATCAACTTAAATGTTTTATGTTTAATCAACTTAAATTTGTAAAAACTACTAAGCTAACTTAATTCCTTCATGTTGTCCCAACTCAAATCGATTGTGGATACACTCAAAAAATGATGTTTGCTGTTTGTTCAAACTACTTATTTAAAATAAGCTGAACAACACAATTAGAGTTTTTTGAGAGCAACTTAACTGTTTTATGTTCAATCAACTTAAATTAGTAAAAACTACTAAGCTAACTTAATTCCTTCATGTTGTCTCAACACAAATCAATTGTGTGGAACCCAGCATTTTTTACAGTGTAGTATGTTGCTTGCTCAATAGGGAAAAAGTCTGTATTTCTCCTGTATGTCTTTGACTGAGACTTCTTGAGGTAGCGAAGCTGTAGGATGAGCTGAAAGTGTCAAAGCCTCAGTTAAAAGACTACACAGAGAAATCAAAGCAGCCGGTGAACACAGTCTGAGGAGTAAACAAGCCATTACCCACCAGACAAACATCTGATGAAGCGCGCATGAATAACTATAATCAGATTCTGATATGTCGCTACTTGATTCTAAACAGCCTGGAGCAGAAGTTCATGCCAGAGGAAGACTGCCACACACACAAAACACAAACAAAAAAGAAGAAGAAGAAGAAGAAGGGGAAAAAGGATTTGTTTGTCTGGATGGGAGTCGGGAACGCTACTGATCTCGGAAAGCAAACAGAAGGATTTCCAGGAACAGCTTCTGAAAGAGCAGACCCTTAAAAAAAAGCCCAAATACTTGCATTAACCTTTTGGCACGAGGACCCTGAAAATCCCCTCGGTGAATCAGGAGACAGGCAGCTGGAGTGTGTGTTTCCGCAACACACATAAACATCCAACTGTTTGTTTGAACGGCAAAAAAAAAAAAAAGGGCAGGTTGATCAGGTGGATGTTTAAATGCTAAAAATGAGCTGCCCATAAACATGCTGTTCAATGATGTAACAGTAGAGAGAACATAAATCCAATGTTTTTAGATGAGTAACAGACTTCTATATACAGCACTAAGCTTCTCAAACCTGATTGGTCAAGCAGTTCTCCTTAACGGTCGAGCAGTTCTGCTTCTCAAATCTGATTGGTCAAGAAATTCTACTTCTCAAATCTTATTGGACAAGCAGTTCTGTTTAATGGTCAAACAGTTCTGCTTCTCAAATCTTATTGCTCAAGCAATGCTTCTCTTGGATAAGCAGTGCTTCTCAAATCTGATTGGTCAAGCAGTTCTGTTCAACGGTCAAATAGTTCTGCTTCTCAAATCTGATTGGTCAAGCAGTTCTTCTCAAATCTGATTGGTCAAGCAGTTCTGTTTAATGGTCAAATAGTTCCACTTCTCAAATCTGATT
>CAIGQV010000919.1:13499469-13514313 GCA_903798115.1 Danio jaintianensis
CCTTCGGATCACGAGTCCAACACTCTAACCACCAGGCCACGACTTAGATAGTTCACCCAAAAATGAAAATTCTGTCATCATTTATTCATCCTTCACTTGTTCCAAACCTGTTTGACTTTCTGTTGAACACAAAGAAGGATATACTGAAGAATGTTGGAGAAAAACAAACAAAAACAGCCATTGACTTCCATAGTATGTTTTTGTTCCTATTATGGATCTCAACAGCTGCTGGTTCCCAAAATTTTTCTAAATATCTTGTTTTGTGTTGAATATGAGACAGAAACACATAAAGCTTTGGAACCACTTGAGTGTGAGTAAATGGAGAGGAAATTTTCATTTTTTGGGTGAACTATCCCTTTAAATCTGAAGTCATGCAGGCAGGTAACTTAATCTCAAAACTCAAATCATTAACTCAAATCTGATTGGCCAAGCAGTTCTGTTTAATGGTCCAATAGTTCTGCTTCTCAAATCTGATTGGTCAAGCAGTCCTTCTCAAATCTGATTGGTCAAGCAGTTCTGTTTAATAGTCAAACAGTTCTGCTTCTCAAATCTGATTGGCCAAGCAGTCCTTCTCAAATCTGATTGGTCAAGCAGTTCTGTTTAATGGTCAAACAATTCTGCTTCTCAAATCTGATTGGTCAAGCAACTTTAACAGAGCAATTGCAATTTATCAACAACCTTAGAGCTGGAGTTTGTAATAAAATATATGTATAGGAAGTGTCAACAACAATATCTCATGCCCATTCATAACTTTTTGATTTAGTGGTTAATTGATCTCATTTGTCTAGATGGGTTTTGACGCCTCCTTTTAAAGATCATGCATTTTTGAACGAATTAAATACGAATTAGCTGCTATACTTAAAAAATGTAAAATAGTTACGTATCCGAGTGAGATCAGCTGGTGTCAACATTGTTTTTATGCAACAGTCAGGAGTGCTTTAATTGAAAACCCCATTTCAGACTGACTGTAAAAACAATAATACTTTAATAAGAAGCCTGGTGTCATGATCCGGATACATACGGAGAAGAATATACATGTACATGTGCAGAAATCAAGTGGACGTTGATTGGTTTTAATGGCACCAGTCAGCAGAGCAGCAGAAGAATCATTGGTTTTGTGGTGCGGTTGTGCTGTGTTGTGTTGTGCATAGCCTGAGATTTCAAGAGAACATTAATAAAGCATCAAAGCGGAGTTAGCTTAAAAAATAAAGCATCTTACCGGTGTGATTAAAATACTGTCTTCTAATAAATACTGAAACCACAGATGCTACTGTGGAGTTTCTTAAAAACAAAAGCAGCACGTTTTAAGTCTTTGCCAGGCGCTGTGGTGCACTGGGACAGACCGTCTAGCTTTATAAGCATTACCATGTTGAGTTGAGACACGGATACCGTCCAGTGCATGAGCTGAGGTCACTTCCTGCGGTGGTTTCATGCGATTGGCTCAAACCGTTGTGGACCTGAGAAGCTCGTATTTGTGAGTCAATCAAGGGTGATATCCACATAAGCGGACGCCGGTGATGGCTCTAAAATAGTGAACACTGTCTATCAGCTGTGTGACGTCAGATCCCATGGGTCAGGTCCTGAATAACGTCCGCCTTCACCAGCTTTCGGAGAAACTCCTTCTCTTTGGATATGTTGTGTGTCCATGACTAGGTGTGTGTGTGAGAGAGAAACAGAAAGAGAAAGAGCACAATGAAATCAATGTTTATCAAAAGTGTTTACATGTATTTATATTAGTGCTGGGTAATTGCAATTAATCGCATCTAAAAAAAAAGTTTTCCCACTGTTGCCTGTCAAACTTGTCTATGAGTGTAATGTAAGTTGTTGATTAAGTCACAATCCTGTTGTTGATCCCTGGTTAGTATCTTGTACTATCATAGCACTCTACTTTATTAGCAGCTTGGCAAGCTACAGTATCAGAGTCCTTTCCTCGTCACTGAAACTGCAGAATCATGTACTGTACACCGCTCACACTGCCAAAGCTGGCTCATTACTCTGACCTCTCAGGTTTCTGCATGTTCCTGGAACAAAGGACAGAGCAGCGCAGGTCATCTGACTCGTTTGTGGACGTGACTCCATGGCAGGGATCTTCTTAAAGATCATCCACCAATGAGATGCCAAAACCAGGGCATTACTGGTAATTATGATTATGCGTGATATTAACCAAAGTTTAAAGGAAAATTGCCCTTGAAAGCAGGGTTGCCAAGTTTTCACAACAAAACTAGACCAATGGCCAATAATAAAATCCCAATAATACCAAAATTCTAAATATCACACTGTTAATATGTAAATTACAGTCTCTATTTTGGAAATCACTGTATATTGCAACTCTGTTACCTTTAAAATAAAAACAGCATGCACAGTTTCACCTGTTCACAACAGTGTGCCTGCTTACTCGATTTCAACATCCTAATACAGGTTTTATTATTGGTAGTAGGGCTGCACGATATTGGAAAAGTCTGATATTGCGATATTTTATTTTTCTGCAATATATATGAGCAATATCACACTCGTAGCAGTGCGATGTGGCTGTATATCATCACTGGTGGAACACTAAGGCACTTGGCCTGCAGCCTCAAGCCAACGTACGCCTCCTGCCTCCCATCGCACTACTCGTGTGATATTGCGTTTATACAACAGTTTGACGGCATAATTGTGTATATAAAAAAGAAAATCAAACACGGAGAGTCTAAAAACCCTTTTGTATTAGGAACTACTTTCTTCCGCCATTCATTCACATCTGCAGCTGACGTCAGAACAGCAGAAGCCATTACTCATTCACCTACGTCACTTTAGAGTGAGTATTTGAAGAGATTCTCTATCGTAATGTCTAAAGTGAAGACAAAACAGGTGATTATGTGGACATTTTAAGATTATAAGGCTGAACGTCAGTCTACAGAGATATCTCCCTATAGTATTACAGTATATTACAGTCTAAAGTATTTCTCTGTTGCAATCGGGATATCACAATAATTAACCCCGAAAAAAGCAGCGCAATCACTACCAGATTACTGTTGTGTTCGCGATAAGGAAAAACGCTAAACATATGCGTCCATTTCTTCTTTCTTTTTTGCCAACACAACACACATTCCTGATATGCGAGTGCCATCTCACACTTAATACAATACAATTATATACTATAAATACAGCACTACAACATACAAAAGAGAGAGATCAACATAGAATATCACTTACCTGTTTAATAATGATTTGATCAGCTGTAGTTTAAAATTACGCTCTATTTGTCCTCCTCTAAGAGCTTATTATGCGGTCAATTTATTATGTTGCCAATTTGTGGATGGACAACGTCAACCGTCTTTGCTCAGTATGACAGGCTAATGGCCGCCGACGTGCTGTCTCTCAGAAATTATAAATATTTTAAAATAGGCACTATCCTTATAAATAAACAGCATAGTTGCAATCTAAACAACTACATCCTCGACTAAAAAAGCCTTAAAAGTACATTATGTTGCCCAAAAGCAGCGATATTTGTCAAACTGTAGTATCCTCTGCTTGTTGCTGTATGTGGGCGGAGTAATACACAAGGGTGAAGAGTGAAGAGGTGGTACGAGTGCTGTTACTGGCAGAATATTGCACGGCTATCAACCAATCAGATTCAAGAACCAGACAGAACTGTTGTATAAATTGCGATATAAATACAATTTCAGCAGTTGACTTGAATAGCTCAATTTGGAATGAAATCGTTGATTTAGATTGATTAGGATAATTTTGAATCAAACTAATTGTAATAATTAAATAAGACAAGTGAAATAAGCAGTGCTATATGGTTTTCCAGAGAGCCAAAACAGTTGTCAGATATTCAGGTACAGTAAGTGAATAGTCAAATGTAATGTAAAATAACACTCTTCAGTCTTCATTGCTGATCGACTATAATCCCGATACTGCGATGTGACTATTGCGAATGCACACATTGTGATGTCGATGCTGAAACGATATATTGTGCAGCCCTAATTGGTAGAATATGTATTTGGTAGAGTAAAATATTTTAACACAACCATAATTACATAATTGATCCAGTAGTTCAAACCCATGACTCAAGGACTTGGCAACCCTGCCTGGATGTGACGAAAATGCTTCAGATATGTAAAAAATGTTAAAATAAACCTGCAGTGATTCCCTCTGTCATTTAACAAAATATATCATGTAAACTGTTTAAATGTAATCTTTCCCAAAAATGTTAAATAGTGCCATGAAATTAGTTAGCATCAGTATGTTAGTCTTAAAGATATTTATAAGCTAGCGTGCTCCAAAACAGTGACAAAATTTGCATTTAGAAACATCCAAAGCTTGCAGTTTGTCACTTCCGCCTAAATCCATCACTTCATACTTCAGTTTCTCATCAAATCTTCTGACCAATCAAAGGCTTTCTAGTATCTAACATGCCCTGCCCCCTTTATTATGATTCTCATTTGCTTTTCATTTGATGCGCTTGAGCTCAACCACTCTCACTGGCAGAGCTGTGATAAAACAAAACGCTATTGGCTGTTTATTAAAAAGGGGAGGAGTTACAAAATGCCCCGCCCTGTCTTCATGTTTCAGTTGAGATCAAACATCGAATAAAACTGCACATTTCAAAGCACTTGATGGGACGTTTAGGCTCAGGTCAGTGTGGTGCTGGTACCTCTTTGATTGCAGACATCCTCAGCTTCTCATAATAGTGCAGAGGCGCATGAGGGGTGTTCATGTCATATCCGAATCCGGCCACCGCCACCTCATCACAGTTATGGAGGGCCATTGTGATCGCCACAGTCCCCAATGTAGGAATATTCTAAAAAAAGGAAAACACGTTTAGTATTAAATGGTGATGATGCTTTGTTACCCAGTAGTCATAATTGAGTATGTACAGTACGTAAGATTAAAACTGATGTTAAATATTTAATCAAAGATGCATCTATTGATATTACTTAATAGACCTGAGTTAGCATGAACTCACATTGGCTACGTTTATATGAACATCAGTAATCGAATTATTTGCCTTAATCGGAATAAGACAATAATATGTTGAAGGTGTTTACATGAGTTGCTTTTTGAATGTTCCTTTCATGATCCCGTTTTACATGTTATAGCACATAGTTTGATTAACGTCATTGTGTCACCAGGCTATCCACGTTTCCTCCGGAGTTTCATGTAATTTCGGGTGTTTCACTTTTAATTTGTTGACTTTAACTGCAGTTTGGCACTTTCACTTTCATTCATGAACTTTTTATGCATGCCCTCCGTGACAAACAAGATATTGGATGCGAGTTTGAACTGCTGGAAGAGTGTTGTTTTAATGGAATTTGATACCGCACGCAGTATGGGAAAATTCGTGCAAATTCGGCATTTCGTGATGCAGGTGTCTGTGGTCCTTCACTGACTCGGTAGGTGCAGAGAATAGTGTCAAACAGCCGTGTGTATATACTATCCTGTCGCAAAATGCGGCGAAAATCCTTCACCATGGTAATAGTTTGATTGCGGTGTTTACATATCTGTACTGCACTTCAATAATGCGACTAAAATCGGCATACTCCACATGTCTTAATGCGATTTCTGTTTAGTTTGATTATGACCTTAATCAGATTAAATTAATTAAAAAAATAAAAAATAAAAATCGCTGTTTACATGGTCGACTCTTAATCAGAGTATTGTCTTAATTGTATTAAAATCGAAATATTGGTGTCCATGTAAACGTACTAATTGATGCATTTTTTTTTAATTAATGTTAGATTAATAGATTAACAAACGCTGTAACAAATGTGTAATTAACAGTGAAACTGAGATACGCTGGTAAATGAATTAAGTTTTATCAGTTTTTAACCATTTATGGTAACTTTATTTACATTGATTACAATATAATTAAACAATTTTTAAGTCATACAAGTTAAAAATTTATGTAATAACCCCAGTAACGTTCCAGTATTTCAATAAGTGCCCTATAAAGGATTAAAAGTAAATGAAAATGACAAAAATACAGGTTCTTGAGACTGGCTTTAAAAAGATCAAGTAAAACTGGTATGAAAAAATTATGAATCGGATATAACTGAAAAGAATTATTATAAATATAATTATTAAACATCTGTATTGACGTAATTAATAACATGATAAGTTTAACGCACATTATATGCAAGGAACAACTGACAATAAATTATTACACAATTTTTGGTTTTGTTTGGATTTTTGACTGTCGTTGATTTGAAATACCTGAAATCATTCAACATGGTGATATGGATCAGTAATGCTCTTAAAAACCTGTACTTTATTTTACTTTTTCTCTCTCTCTCTCTGTAAAGCTTGCAGAAATAATAAAAACATCTGGATGCAGCCAACACTATCCTACCTATAATTATCATTCAGCAGCAATAAAGTTGAAGTCAAAATTATTAGCCCGCTTGTGAATTTGTTTTCTTTTTCAAATATTTCCCAAATGATGTTTAACAGAGCAAGGAATTTTTCACAGTAATTCCTATAACATTTTGTCTTCTAGAGAAAGTCTTATTTGTTTTATTTCAGCTAGAATAAAAGCAGATTTAAATTTTTTTAATACTATTTTAAGGTCAACATTATTAGCCCCCTTGAGCAATATTTTTTTCGATTGTCTACAGCATAAACCATCATTATACAATGATTTGCATAATTACCCTAACTTTAACCTAATGAACCCAGTTAAGCCTTTAAATGTCACTTTAAGCTGAATACTAGTATCTTGAAAAATATCTAGTCAAATATTATTTACTGTCATCATGGCAAAGATAAAAAAAAATCAGTTATTAGAAATGAGTTATTAAAACTGTTATGTTTAGAAATGTGTTGCAAAAAATCTTCTCTCCGTTAAACAGAAATTGGGGGGAAAAAAAATACAGGCGGGCGAATAATTCAGACTTCAACTGTATATGTAGTCTAGATGATTCGCAGTACGTGGATGAGCTTGTGTTATTAGTTTAATCGGTTGTTATCAGGGAATAACATACCATACATTGGAAGGTTGTGATTGACCAATCAGAATCAATTATTCCAGAGAGCCAAGTAATAATCTTTAATAATGCACAGTGAAATGAATTAACATGAATACATCTGTCATTCTGATTACACAGCCATTGATGGTTGAGTGTGGCACTGCTCTCACACACTTCAGTTTAGATAACGCACCGTGCGACTGACTTTATCAGAGACACAGACAGTGTGTGTGTTTATCTGCAGAGAAGGATCATCCAGTCACCACCTAATGCAGAGAGTCTGATGGTGAAAGTCTTATCACCACAGAGAGACATTCTCTTGGCTAATCCTGCAGCAGACACTGCGCCTGCATGCTGATAACACAGGAAACGCATCACAGCTTGAGCCGCTCAAACACAAGTCTCCATGGAGGCAGAGGAAAACAGGCGGAGATTTGAGGGCCGGCACTTTATATCATCATGATCTCAGGATAATAATGAACTGCTGACCTGAGGCCAGTGTCAAATTTTTGAGTCACTTTGAACAATGCTGTAACAAATGTGTAATTAACCAACATCATTTAATGGAACTGAGATACACTGGCAAATGAATCAAGTTAACCATTTATCAGGTGAGGAACCACATATGGTAACTTCATTTACATTGATTACATTATAATTAGAGTTCATAAAAAGAAAGAGTAAGTCATAAAAGTTCAAAATTATTGCAGTAACCCCCAGTAACATTCCAGTATTTAATATAAAGATTTAAAAGTAAATGAAAATGACAAAATATAAATACTTCATCATAATCTAATATGAGTATAATACTGAACTGCTGACCTGAGGCCGGTGTCAAACTTTTTAGTTATTTTGAAGAATGCTGTAGCAAATGTGTAATTAACTACCAGTATCTAATGGAACCAAGATATGCTGGTAAATGTATTAAGTTAACCATTTATCAGGCGAGGAACCATATATGGTAACTTCATTGACATTGATTACAATATAATTCGAGTTCATAAAAAGAAAGGAGTAAGAAGAAGTTATAAAAGTAAAAAAATTATTGTAATAACCTCCAGTATAATAATGTATTTAATATAAATGTTTAAAAGTAAATGAAAATGACAAAATATATATAGTTCATCATAATCTCAGGATAATACTGAACTGTATGAAGTGTGAAGTCACTTCCTTCAGTGGTATCATCATAATTATCTATCTCTCTTAGAACAGGTTTTGTTGAAATTATTATTAGACAAATTATATATATAAATAAAATTACTATTGGTTAATCTAAACGATAAAAACATTTATTACTAAATTATAATAAAATATAATAGAAATCTGAACTCAATTAGCCGACAGCTAGCTCTCTGCAACTCTCACATGGTCGCTCACTGAAGCAGGGCAGTACCTGGATGGGAGACCACATGGGAAAGCTAGGTTGCTGCCGGAAGTGGTGTTAGTGAGGCCAGCAGGGGGCGCTCAACCTGTGGTCTGTTTGGGTCCTAACGCCCCAGTATATTGATGGGGAGTCTATACTGCTCAGTGAGCACCGTCTTTCGGATGAGACGTTAAACCCGAATCTCGGTGGTCATTAAAAATCCCAGCATGTGCTTCATCCTGGCCAAATTTGTCCACTGGCCTCGGTCCATCATGGCCTCCTAACCATCCCCATATCATAATTGGCTTCATCACTCTGTCTCCTCTCCACCAATCAGCTGGTGTGTGGTGTGCGGCCTGGCACAATATGGCTGCCGTCGCATCATTCAGGTGGATGCTGCACACTGGTGGTGGATGAGGAGATCCCCGCCAAAAATGTGAAAAGCGGGTTGAGTGTCCAGAAAAGCGCTATATAAATGTAAGGAGTTATTATTATTATTATTATTATTATTATTATTATATCTAATTCATTACTTTGCACATGTAGGTGTGGAAATTCAGAATACACTGTAAAAAATATGACAAATAGTCATGAAAACAATTGTTTTGTTACTTTAACTTACTTTAATAAGTTAATCCAGTTTAAACTACATTTTTAAGCTTTACTTTGTTTAACTTTTTACTTTTTAGTTTAACATTTTTAGTCAGTTTGAATGATGTAAGTTGAGATCACTAGAAAAGTTCATTTGATTCAACAAAAAATGCAATGCAATTTTACAGTGTAGTGGTGATTTTTGTTTATGGTGTTTAATGTTGGAACTTTTTGTACCGCGAAAATGAGAATCGACAAGAATCCGAATTGATGAAACTGGATAAAATGTTAGAAGTCATCTTTTTAATAATTTACATAACAATGTTTTATCTCTTGTTATGACACAGTCTTCATATAGGGCATTATTTTACAACTAGTCCCTGGTATTTTTTTTAAATGACGAAAGCGCATTCAGTCATGGCAATCACAGTGTTTTAATATCATGAATCGACTGATTTAATAATTATTGTGTTTGCTTCTCACCCCTCTTCCCATGAGGCCATTGTTGTGCGGAAGGCCAATTAATCTGAATGAGGCTTCCTGTATGAAATACGGGTTCAGGATCCGCATGTCTTCTGGAGCTCTGGGAACGACACGTGCCACAGACTTCCAGAATCCATCCATTCTCCACTGAAACACACCAAGAACAGAAAAGCACCATGAGACACTTCACTGAATGAATACATGAAACAGGGTTCTGCGAGGGTAAACTTAAGACTTTAAGACCTTTTTAAGACCATCTAAAGAAAATAAAGAAAAGAAAATCTAAATTGAAGGGAAAACACTACAGCAATGTGTTGATAACCACGTATAATGTCTAGGGTGCACATGAAGATTTGTATTTATAGCAACATTTCAAAGTAAAAATACAAACAGTATGTACTTATTTTTAAATTAATTTTACATAAAGTATATTAAGGTTTAAATACCTCTGATTCAACTTTTACTTCCGACCAGACGCAACACTTCATGACCTCCCTAGACATTATACGTATAATTATACATCATACATTTAAATAGATCTATTTATTTGTCCATTATTTGATCATTTAAATTATGATTTATTTATTTATTTATTTTTATGCTTCAATTATTAAACTGATCATTTGATTCTTCATTTTATTTCTAACCGGCACTCCTGGTCCTCCATAATTTAAGACTTTTTTTTTTAAAACCCGTAGAAACCCTGATGAAACAAAAGCGATGAATAGACCTGCGTGACTGTGAGCAGAAGCAGCTTTTCTTTTTCCGAACACTCCCTCGACTCCTGCTCTGTGAATGAAATGACCTGAGGAGAGGCTTAAAGTGAAACGGATGCAGAACAGTCACTCGCGGCCACTGAATAACACTCTCAGCTGAGTAAATACAGCGCTCGCTTTGATACTCAGAATAAAAAAAGGGTGATGCTAACATGCTGAAATTGGCAGCGTACAAGTCAAAAGCATGTCCGAACAAGGACCTCTAGCTCTCCTTATGGGACGCCAACTTCACCTGGAGACAATATCAAGGACCTGACAGAAACACCTGGGAACTAGCGCCGTTTTAGAGGTTGTAACTTTGGTTGACGTTCTGGAGCAACAACTCCGGTGGGATTTCATCAAACGCCATTTTATTTCTGAAAGTCATGCCACCAGAAATAAACATGGCACATAATTACGTCCTGCACCAAGCTTGTGTTTTCTTTCAAGGAAGGGATGGGTTTTTGCATAAAACAATTACTATGATCCAGGGAGTCTCACTTGTGGTTTTCTGGTGTAACACAAAGCATGTGTGGTGTGACATAAGATCACAGCTATTAGACATCATCAGCCGTATTTATCACGTGCACAACCTTCTCCCTTACATCTACACCAATTAGCTAACAACAACTGAACTTCATTCAAAGTTAGTGATTTATCCCAAAACACCAATCAAACATTCACTATTAAAAATGCAGGGTTCCACACCATACATTCATGTTGTCCCAACACAAATTGATTAAGTTAACGTAGCAAATTTAAGTGGATTGAACATAAATTCATGTTTGTTTCATGTTTATTTATGTAGATTGTGTCAAAGCAGCTTAACATAGAAGTTCTAGTAAAGTCCAGATTTCAGAGTTCAGAGTGTCTGGATATTTTTTTTAGAAGTCACCTAGGCTGGTCAACTAGGCTGCATTTATTTGCTAAAAATACACTGAAAACACTAAACATATAGAATTGTATTGCTATTCCAATATAACCAATTTCTATTTGAAAACTTTTAAAAATTTAATTCCTTCCCGTCTGTAAAGATGAATTTTCAGAATCATAAATTTTCCAGGAATTATTCAAATACTGTATGCTACGGTGACCGAGAGAGCTTAACGTGCTGCGATTTAAGAAAACACGTGCAATTACAAAAAACGCCAGCAAATTAGGAAAAGATCTTCATCCTTTTGACAGCACAGGTGCTGCAAATCCTCACAACACAAACACATTTTTAAAAAATGCGCTGCATTTTCTCACAACACAAATAATTTATGAAAACACGCTGCATTTTCTCACAACACAAATAATTTATGAAAACACGCTGCATTTTCTCACAACACTTGCAAGTAGCACGGAACACAACGGAAATGTTTCAAGGGGACCCTAAAACATGACAGACCCGGCTATTTAGGTTATGGTTATTTAGGCTAATAAAATACAAACGACAAGGGAATCAGGATGTTAAAATAAACAAACAATAAACAAACAAAAAACTTCACTGAGCAATAGTCACGGCACAGCAGTGTCCGTCATGCTTTTGGGTCCCCTTGAGACATTTCCGTTGTGTTCCATTGTTTTTGCAAGTGTTGTGAGAAAATGCAGCACGTTTTCGTAAATTGTTTGCGCTGTGAGAACATGCAGCGTGATTTATTAATTTGTTAGCGTTGTGTGAAAACGCAGCACATTTTTTAATGTGTTTGCGTTGTGAGAATTTGCAGCACGTGTGCTATAAAATGGATGAAGATCTTTTCTTAATTTGCTGGTGTTTTTTGTAATTGCATGTGTTTTCTTAAATTGCAGCACATTAAGCTCTCTCAGCCACCGTAGTATGCTCATTTGCTGCTTTAGACACATTATTAAAATGGGGCTGGAATACATACTGTGGCTTATTAGAGTAAAACAGCCTAAGTTTTAAAAGAATTGTTATAAATGGAAGATTTATCACTCAATGTGATCACTTGCATCCAATGTGATTAACTGTATGTTCTTTTAAATACTCTGAAGAATTATTTACTGCTTGTATTTCTTTCTCCTTAAAATATCTGTACCGTCATCCTTGCTTTGTAATGCTACCATTTTAAAATAAATGTAAAACATTACTATCGGTGCACTGATGTGTCAGCTGATATTGAATTTATTCAAAGCTATCCGTAATAATATGACAAAGGCAAATAGAAATAAATAATAATTACATGTAGGCAGTGAGATGCACATCTATTAGATTATTCAAAGTTTTTCTCAGAGTAAAATCATTAAATACTTGCAAAAAAACTACATATAATCAGCACAAAAGATCAGAACGGAGGCCTATACGTACAAAATGTGCATTGGGAAAGCAACTGGTGTTCACCATGTTAGTTTGGGCTAAAAGCTCTCATGCACTTTAATGAGTCTTCAATATTTTTTCTGAAGCAGCAAGATTTATGCTTTAACTATAGCAACAGCACTGGCTTTATTTGTTAAGTTTATTATATAAATATATGATGTTATATGTCAAATAAAAATGAACGCTGTTTGAAGAAATATTGAATAGCAAAACTCACTTTTGAAGATTTTTTTGTCTTAACTTGTGCCTCTCTTAAAATTTTGGGAAGCTGAATGTTAAATGTTCCCAGTACTGGGTTGCGGCTGGAAGGTCATCCGCTACGTAAAAAACATATGCCAGAATAGTTGGTGGTTCATTCCGCTGTGGCGACCCCTAATAAATAAGGGACTAAACCGAAGGAAAATTAATGAATAAATGAATGTTAAATAGATCCAATCCATATTCATTCATTCATTTTCTTTTCGGCTTAGTCCCTTTATTAATCTGGGGTCGCCACAGCGGAATGAACCGCCAACTTATCCAGCATATGTTTTACACAGCGGATGCCCTTCCAGCTGCAACCCATCACTGGGAAACATCTATACACACCCATTCACACACATACACTACGGACAATTTAGCCTACCCAATTCACCTATACCACATGTCTTTGGACCTGTGGGGGAAACCGGAGCACCCGGAGGAAACCCACACCAACACGGGGAGAACATGCAAACTCCACACAGAAACGCCAACTGACCCAGCCGAGGCTCGAACCAGCGACCTTCTTGCTGTGAGGCGAACGTGCTACCCACTGCGCCACCGTGCAGCCCCAATCCATATTCAATAAAATTAATGTAATGGAGAAAACAACTTTAGCTACAATATATCAGTATTGAAATCGGCAGAAAGTGTATTGTGGAAATCAGATTCTGTAAAAAAAAAAAAACCTTATCCAGCCATGCTGCTTCATATTTTTGTGGAAACAGTTATATTTTTCATGATACTTTGATAAGGGGGCAAAAAATTATTAATATATTTTTTTTAAATAGAAGCCAGTAACATAATAAATGTCCTTCATTTATTTAAAAAAATAAACTGATTGTGTTCACAATCAAAGCTATTTTAACTACATCTAAATAAAGCCATGCATTCAAGTTTCCTCCAGAAATATTTTCATCAAGCCATAGCAATAAACTATAATGTACAAATCTTAACTAAATCAATATTTTGATGCCTAAAGATGTAAAAAGCAGAAGCAGCTAAAATGCTGACATATTCGGAGTGAGCACTGAAGCAGAGATGAATTGTGGGAATATGTTGTTCAGACTTAGAGGGCGAGAGTCATAAAAACACAGGTGGAAAATGTGACGTGGCTCAGGCTCGGAGAGAGATGAACACAATACCCTGCACCGCGGAGAAGATACGGGCCATTTAAGAGCACCATGAAAAACAAGCAGCGCAAACAAAGCCATAAAGTCAAGGAAGACCCTATATCAATCACTCTGTGACAGGATCCACCTCCCACATTACACAAGGCTTCTGCATACAGGATTTCTCTGATATCAGGCGCTGTGCTGCTTGAAACAGACCTGCAGGTAAAAACAGCTAATGATTATGAACTCTGAACTGTGGCTGACGATAGTGGTGTCCAAATGGCTTATTGTGCTGTATTACAGAGACGGTCACTCAACACGGCCGTAGCAACAAGTGGAAAACTCATCTGATCACAGTGTTTTCTACATTGCCGCTGCTGCTGAAAGTACAGTGATGGAGGAAAATATTTTGGCCAACAAGCAATCAAAATGACAAATTCTGAAACTCACATGAAAATAAAAATAGTTTCAAATTCATAGTTCCTAAAGAGAGAACGAGGGGTCGATCATTTTTCAGCAAACTTAGTTCTGACATTATTTTTCCTAATTATAGAACTTTTAAAAAAATGGAGTTTAACAACATCCAAAAACACAAGAAAGAGATTAAAACAATGTCTATCAATCTCTCTTTCTATCCATCTAACTCCATCTGATCCTATCCATCCTTCTCTCCTTCTATCTATCTCACTCTACCTGATTCTATCTATCTAACTCTATTCATCTAACTGTCTTATTCTATCAATCCATCTATCCATCCATCCATCCATCTTATTCTATCAATTCCTCTCTCTTTCTATCCATCAAACTCTATCTATCTTATTCTATCAATCCCTCTATCCATCTCACTCTATCTGATTCTATCCATCTCACTCTATTCATCTAACTCTGTCTTATTCTATCCATCCATCCATCCATCCATCCATCCATCTATCTATTTCTTATTCTATCCATCCCTCTCTCTTTCTATCCATCTCACACTATCTATCTATCTATCTATCTATCTATCTATCTATCTATCTATCTA